>JADBJO010007483.1:27500-35000 GCA_016801955.1 Conus betulinus | reverse complement strand
TCAATATAACTGAACCTAATCCCCGACATTATTTTTTTTTTTCACAATTTAAAAGACAAACCACTAACACACACACACACACACACACACACACACACACACACACACACACACACACACACACACAAGAACAACACAAACAACAATTAAAACAAAAATAACAACGACAACGACAACAAAAACAACAACACTAAACGCTAAACACTGAAATTATGCATTAGCTAGCGTTTTTTACACACACGATTTCTGCTTGGTTTCATAGATTTGTCAATCTTCCGAAAACGGTTTTCGAAGTGGTTTTTTTTTTTAATTCCCTCATGCTGTTGATGTCACTGCTGAACTGAACTAATTGAATCAAATCAATAAAAATCACGACAGATCAGCCACAGGGCTGTTGTGGTTAGCATCGCCGAATATGCGAGCTGGGAGGTCTTTAGTTCCATTCCCGTCACAGGCATTGGTGTGTTGGATTTTTCAGTCCCTGTCCTCTCCAATCCACAGTCTGTAATGTGCTTTGAGTGCATAATATGGGAAGACTTGAATCATGTAACTGAGTTTCATCTGCGTTACAGAATGTGTATGTAATAAGTCTCATGAATAATCCTGCAGATATATATATATATATATATATATATATATATATATATATATATATATATATATATGTACAATGAACTACTAAATTCCAAGGATAGGTACCAGCACCGTTCCAGCAACTAACAGAGCAGCTAAGTGTTGCAATGACTGCAAGAAATATTCAAGTGGTTCCTCTTATATATATATATATATATATATATATATATATATATATATATATATAATACTCATATAATACGCATATGCATGTATGTATGTATATGATAAGAAAACACAGCATGAATGAATAAGTGAATTAATAAAAAATACACACATAAACACACAAGGAATGGAGGAATAAATAGATATATACAAACAAACAAATTAATCGACCAATGAACCAATCAGTCAATCAATCAGTCAATCAATAATACAAATCATTCAATGAAGGTTGAGACAAAGCCTGCTAGCCTTCTGCGTACGTCTTTCACAAGCCGTTAACCGTACCACAGGAAATCTGTAGGCTGCTGATACGAATTCACATTGTTGGCCAAGCTCCCAGTGAGTTTTTTTTTTTTAATTTTACAACGTACTTTTTTCTCCATATTCCATGACACTTCAGGCAACGCACAAGGAGCAGACAATGTCAAGTTTATTTGCGGCAACTTACTACAGGAGACAAAGTACTGCAGGCAAGTCATTTCAACGGTGTTGAGTGGTTCCTCTTCTGAACCAACGCACACAGGACATGGCTTCCTAAGCCAGCTATTGATACCAGCAATTGCTTAATCGTGGACCCAGCGTGAGCAAGCGTCTACGTTTTGAGAATGCCACCCCGCCAGTCAAATCATAATCCCCATGACCCTGAATCGAATTCACTAAGGGCACAGACACGTTTGTTTGCCACGTGCAGGCGAAGATGACCACGACTGCTATCACTGGACAGTGGTGTGGGCACGAAGATGGCTGATCCTCGTATTGAACAGTCGTTGCAGTGTGGACAGGGCAGACATGGAGAGGTGCCAGGTTGAAAAGTGGTGTTTGCTGTGCTTTTTTTCCAAAGCTGATGTTTGTTGTTGTTGTTGTTGTTGTTGTTGTTGTTGTTGTTGCTGCTGTTTTTGTTTGTTTGCTTGCTTGTCAGTTTTTGCTCCCGTGTAGGAGACACAGACATGCAAAGAAAGAAAAATCACAGCATAATGGGTTACATAATTCGATACTATTTACTATCTTGTGTCCTGATCATTGAGGATGAGAATTTTGCAGATGACGTTGCAGATTCCGCCCTGGTCTGAGACTGCGTGACAGAGCTGTTTTCATCTTCATTTTATCCTGTATCTCAGCATCAAGCAAGCACAGGAGAAAGACCACTAAGAGTTATGGTCAGGAGGATCGAGCACCATTCCAATGGTGCGTCTGTTCAGTGGTTGGAGCTTGCCTCTTCACGTTCGGTCTTCCCTGTTGGGCCCCTATCAAACTCAACTCTGGGTAAGAGCTACGCCCCCCCCCCCCCCCCCCCCCCATCCCTCTAAAGAAAAAAAAAAAAAAAAAAAGACAATCCCAGGAATAGAGAGTTTTTTTTGCGGGAAACAAACCCACGACCTCCAAGGCTGGAATCGCCGATACTAACTAAGCACTGAGCGCTTGATGAGAATCTGAATTGCCCGTCATTGGCTAGCAAAGCATTTGTTGTCTTATCACTGAAACGCATCGTTCAGCATTGACATTGACAGTTCTCGGTCCACATGCATCCAAGCAAAAGACACATCGGCAAGAAAACTGTGACAGGCTTTAATATGAGAGAGAGAGAGAGAGAGAGAGAGAGAGAGAGAGAGAGAGAGAGAGAGAGAGAGAGAGAGAGAGAGAGACTGTTGATGATAACTTTCCAAATTAGCAGGAAACGTCAGTCAACGTTCTTCTCTTTGAGAGCATTACTATTTCTAGAAATCAACCTGGTCCCACCACTATTCAGACAACAGCTTGATTCCACCTCGTGGGTAGAAAATGGAAATTATATGACTTACTGCTTGTGAAATCACAAACACCATCACCTCCACCAACACCGTCAACAACAACAAGAATTGCAAGAATCGTAAAGAAACATTAAAACAATCGCGTACACAAAACAAACCGAAGGAAAACTGCCAATAACCAGCGATTTTTTACTGACAAATTCTCCATGGTTCCATAAGCTTGTCAGTCTTCCTAAAGGAGTCTTCTATCTTTCTATCCTCATTTGTTATCGATGCGGTCTAATCGAATCACGTCCACAAGAGAAACCAGCTAACGTGGTGTAATGATTAACGTCACAGAACTGCAAGCTGGGAGGTTATTAATTCCGTTCCCAACACAGGCATTCATTTGTAGGATGGGGGCCGGAAGCGCTCAGTGGTAGAGCGCCGGACTCGTAATCTTGGGTTGCGGGTTCGAATCTCCGCCGGGCCGTTTCGGTACAGGGGGATTTTTTTCCCTCGGAGTTAACTTTGGTTCTGACTCCATTCCCCACACAGTCCTTCGAATGAGACCATAAACCGAGGTTCCGTGTGTAAACGCACGCACAACATCTTGCACACACGGAAAAATCCCATCACCAACTATCGGAAGAGAAGGCCAGTTCAGCCGTTGGTATGGATGACACGTTACACATAGCATGCACCTTCTCCGAAGTTGGAGTATGACTGCCTACATGGCGGGATAAAAAAAAAAAACAGTCATACACACAAAACTCCACTCCCTTTGTTGGGCAGATGGATTAGATCCTTGTATTTCTATACAGGGGGTGTCTGCAGGAGTATCAGCCTGGTACGCAGAAGAAGAAGAAGATTTGTAGGACTTCTCAGTCCCTGATCGGCTCCAGCCTAGAGTCAGTTAGATATTGGGCTCAAACGGGAAGATTTGAACCAGCCTGTCGGGTTTCGTTTGCTTCCTGGATTGTCTCTGTCAAATTTGCTGATCAGTCCTGCAGATCATTGAATCCGTCGAGTATGTTTGACGCTGTCCTCTCTGTCGAAAGTACATGAACACTTGTAAACTAATGTGGAAGTAGATAAATATATGATATGTAAAAATGATATGAACACACACACACACACACACACACACACACACACACACACACACACACACATATATATATATATATATATATATATATATATATATAATATATATTGCTCTTATGTGTGTGTGTGTGTGGGTGTGTGTGTAAGCCTTCATATCTGCAGTGGTAGATGATTAATAATATCCTGAGGAAGCCAGCGCTAAACAACCTGTCGATTTTAAAACTAGATTTTACCATCCTCAAGACACACACAATGACAGAAGAACACAGACACAAGTATATAATATAATATATACATATGTGTGTGCGTGTGTGTGTGTCTGTATATATATATATATATATATATATAAATCGATATAAAAAAAAATATATATAATACAAATAAAAAAAAAAAACGTAATAAATACAAAAATAGAATTAGTAATAAGTGAAGAAAAGAAAAAAAGAAAGAAGAAGAATGAAAGAATAAGTAAAAAGAAGTACGTAAATAAACAAGACAAAAAGCAGACAGAGAGACAGACAGACAAAAGAAAGAATAGAGAAAAGAAGAAAGAAAGAAAGAAAAGAAAAGAAAAAAAGAAAAGAAAGAAAGAAAGAAAGAAAGGAAGAAAGAAGAAAAAGAAACATACATAATAAAACAAATAAAAAAAACGAACAAAGACAGAAAGAAAAAAAAAAAAAAAAAAAAAAAAAACAAAGACAAGGGGCTGTTTGCTTTCTCCCCACAATGTCAGGCTGCCAGTCGCACCAAGAAAGTCCACGGGCTGCTGACAGCGTTATGACGTGTTCGCAAAGTATCCATTGTAGGCTCCTTGTATATACTTCAGTGGCATCATCCCCAAGCTGGTCATCACATCTTCATGTTCACAGCCACAATATGGTTTGTCCTGCAGCTATCTTGGCACCAGAAATTCACAAGGAACAGGCGATGTCAAGGCTACGTGACGAAAACCGTCAGAGGAGACTCTACATTGGTGCCCAGTGGTGTATAGCGTGTCCCCTTCTATCATTTGGAGAACACCACTTCCTGAGCCATCTACTGACCATAATATTTGCTTAGTCATGGACGCAGCGAGAGCGAGCGTGCTGAGGGCACCATCACATCCTTCCAACATATTCCTTGTGAACTTGTCAGTACAGGTGAACTTGACACAAATTCACAAAGAGCATAGACGTTGAAGCCAATGCATACTAAAACCACAATACGAACAGATCATGATAGTTCATAGAATTTGATACACATCTTTTTGCTGATCAACAATGATCAGGATATAGTGAAGATGATGGTGTAGATTTCCATTCTGGTCTGGGAACACGTGGCATGTCTGTATGCTATGCTTGCTTTCGTTACGTTTGTCTGTGACAACCAGGCCCGAGAGGTTCAACACCTGCAGTGGTGGTCAGGGGGTTTAAGCAACACTCTCAAAGACGCATTTGTTATGTGGATGAAACTCGGCTGTACAGCCCCAGGCTTCCCAGCTGAGCCCCTATCAACTTAAACTCTGGGATGGCGCCTGTTAGGATCGAAGTAAATGGCTTTAACGAGAATCAAACTCATGTCTCTCAAGCCCGGAATCAGCGAAGCTAACCACTGAGCGTTTGATAAGGATCTGCGTTGCTGTCAATCTTTAGCAGAGCTTCTGATCACTGAAGCACACTGCCTGGTTGGTTGATTTATGTAAAGTCTTTTCATCGTGTTGCTTACTTTAGGCTCTAGCAAAAAAAAAAAAAAAAAAAAAAATAGCAAACAACAACCACAACAACAACAACAGCAAAACTTTAAACCAGAGAAACGATGCATTTTGTGGTGAAGCATGTAATTTCTGTCATGCGTTACCCGCACTCCCATTGCCTGATCAACAAAGCATGCATGCTTCTGGCATTGACAATTCATGCTTGGTTTGTGTTCGAGCGAAGAAGATGGAAGACACTTTAACATGCCTAACCCCCACCAACCCTACCTCACACCCCTTAAGATGAGAGAGCGTAGGGGAGACAACGAAGAGTGGGAGGCTACAAGGGGAGAATACTGATTGATTACCACAGAAGGGGATGGGGATGGTGGTGGAGACGGGGCGTGAAGTGGAGTGGTGTGTGTGTGTGGGGGGGGGGGGGGGGGGTGAGGGTATTTGTTAAACACAGAACAAACTTTTGATTGGTTGGCTGAACTCACTGTGAATTGACAGTTGAAGACATAGACATCGTGGCTCGTGTTTCTGATTGATTTTATGGACAAGGGGCGTTGTTATGGGAAACATTATGATGCCAGTTTGGGAGAATGACAGACTGTCTAGGACACGGATTTGTGTACATGTGTGACTTATCTGTGTAGCTTATCTGTGTCTCTCTCTCTCTCTCTCTCTCTCTCTCTCTCTCTCTCTCTCTCTCTCTCTCTCTCTCTCTGTATGTGTGTGTGTGTGTGTGTGTGTGTGTGTGTGTGTGTGTGTACACTTGTGGGTGTGTGTATGTGTGTGTGTTTGGGGGGGGGGGGGGGGGTCCGCGCGCGCGTGCATATGTGTGTGTGTCAGAGAGAGAGAGAGAGAGAGAGAGAGAGAGAGAGAGAGAGAGAGAAACACTGAATTTCATTGTCATTAGTTATAAAGTACCTGTGACGTGAGTATGAGGATCCTATGGAAACAATTTTTCTTTCGAAGACAAAATCATAGAAAATGCTATCTGCATACACACACACACACACACACGCACGCACGCACGCACGCACACACACACACACACACACGCACGCACACACACACACACACACACACACACACACACACACACACACACACACACACACACACACACACACACACACACACACACACACACACACACACACACACGCACACATACACACAGGTACACACACACCACACACACACACACACACACACACACACACACACACACACACACACACACACACACACACACACACACACACACACACACACACACGCACACACACACACACACACACACACACACACACACACACACACACACACACACACACACACACACACACACACACACACACACACACACTCAGCTCCTACACCGTTCAAATCGACTATCAAATACGACGTCAATCAATTTTTTTTTCTTGATTGTTTCATTATGCAGTCCCTTAGGTCAAAGAGTGATAAATCATTTCTTTACGATAAGCTTTTATCCACTCACTCGTAAGATATTTTGTGTTTTTCTTATGAACTGAGTCAGAGGTCGAATCCAGCAATTACGCAACTTTGCGAAACACACTCCACATTTCCAGTTCCAGTTCTCGCTTTCAGTTCCAGTTTCATCACATAGATGTGACAGTATGCGGTCTAGTGCACACACGCCACATCACATTTGTCCGTTTTAAGGCCGCGCTGCACATTATTTAAAGCTGATGAATAAAGTTTAATGAATTCACGACTAGAATAAGAGATTTAAATAAGAAGGTCTCATGGCTACAACTCCGTAGATGTCCGACCTACGCATTATCCAAACGCGCTAATAAGACCTTGGAAGCCTACCTGCGCTCTATCGCTGCATTGTTGACAGACTGATCCACTTACCACATTGATTCCTACCACTGTCTTCCTCCTGTACCTTCTGCTGTTGATGTCGTTACAGAGTAGTCTGATCAAGGTGGTGAAGTCACGACGAAGTGTGTTTGCTTTCATCCACAGGCTTCATTAAACTGGGTAGGAGAAATGTATAGGCCGTCCGTACGGACGCAGTGCGAAAAAAACAAATATCCCCAGCTGAGGCCTTGATAGGATTAGGATTGATTGCAGGAAGATGTGGGTTACGCCCACCTAGGAATTAATGTCTATTTGGTAAGGATCATATAGTAAATAAATGTGTAAAACGGA
>JADBJO010007483.1:10000-15000 GCA_016801955.1 Conus betulinus | reverse complement strand
ATAAGTGTGTGTTGTGTGTGTTGGTGTGTGTGTGTGTGTGTGTGTGTGTGTGTGTGAGAGAGAGAGAGAGAGAGAGAGAGAGAGAGAGAGAGAGAGAGAGGGCTGGGATATTAGGACATATCCATAGTGTATATGTGCACAGGTCTCTGAATGTGTGCATTCATAAATAAGTGTGTGTGTGTGTGTGCGCGCGCGAGCGCGCGCTGTGTGTGTGTATGTGTGTGTGTGTGTGTGTTTGTGTGTGTGTGTGTGTGTTGTGTGTGTGTGTGTTGATAGTGTGTGTTGTGAAGGTAGATATAAAGATTTAAAGCAAAACAAAGTGTTACTGCATGCAAGATGTGTTCCGTTTGCATTCGTTCACGTGCTTGCAAGTGTGTGTGTGTGTTGTGTTGTGTGTGTGTGTGTGTGTGTGTGTGTGTGTGTGTGTGTGTGTGTGTTCACGAGCGCGCGCGCTGCGCTCGCTTGCATGGCGTGCCGATGCAGGCTATGAGATATCTGCATAACACACGTGTGTGTGTGGTGTGCGTCTGTTCATGCCTCTGCATACTCAAGAATGGTCTACCCCTTGTGCCCTCTCCTCCCTCTCACTCACCCCCACAATTCCCCACATCACCCTGCTTTCTTTCCTATCCTCTATCCCCCCTCCCACCCCCTTGGTGTGTCTTTGTCCTGTCAAGGCCATTACTGAGCAAACTGGTCCACTGTGACTGAAGTCACGACAAAGGCCAGTTACTTTCTTCACACTGAAAAACAGAAAACATGCCGTGAAGACGGATGGGAGTGACAACTATGGCTGCCAGCCGGAATGTTTGTCCTGAGGGTTACCCCCCCTTTTGGGGCCTTGATTGGTTACTGATTGATTGCAGGGAGTGGAGGGGCGGTTATCAAGGATAGGCATTAGTCCGAGACTGCTGGCGCAGCGTTGCTCGGTAGGTAACACAGGGTTGGAAGGAAAGAAGAGTTTGGAAGCGTGCATTGCATTGTAGATGTGCCATATTGTGTTCATGATATAAGGATAGGTGGTGTATTGTAGAGCGTATGTACATATATCCATAAAGGAGAGAGAATGAGGAGAGAGAGAAGAGAGAGAGAGAGCGAGCAGAGAGAGAGAGATGAGAGAGTGTGTGTGTGTGTGTGTGTGTTGTGTGTGTGTGGTGGTGTAGAAGTAAGTTCATGGGGTGAGGGTGCGTGTGTATGTGCTCTGTGTGTGCGTGCGTGTGTGTGCATGTGTGTGTGTGTGTGTCTGTCTGTCTGTCTGTCTGTCCATGTCCTTGGGTATCTCATCACTCTCTGTCTGTCTCTACTCCTGTCTCTGTCTCACTCTCTCTCTTCTCTCTCTCAATTCTGTCTCTGTCTCTCTCTCTCTCTGCGTCTGTCTCTCTCTCTCCTGTCCTCTCGTCTCTCTGCCCTCTCTCTTTCTCTCTGTGCTCTCCTCTCTCTCTCTCTGTGTGTGTGTGTTGTGTGTGTGTGTGTGTGTGTGTGTGTGTGGTTTGTGTGTGTGTGTTGTGTGTGTGTGTGTGTGTTGTGTGTGTGGTTTGTGTGTGTGTGTAGTGTGTGTAGGGTACGTTTTATTGCATGAGGGTGGGGAATAGGTGGATGTGTCAGGTATGGATACTAAAATAAGCGAACAAAACAACAACAACACAAAAATATGATGGTGCTGACACAACATTTCACATGGAGTGCACAAAATCATTTGGTGATAACCAGGCCATGACAGACAACGGAGAGAGCTGAAGCAACCTGACAAACAGACCGTTCAGTGTGGTGGTCTAGTTTCTAGAAAAAAAAGAAGAAGAAGATGGAATGATGATGATGACGACGAGACGACGATGATGACGATGACGATGATGATGATGATGATGCAGAAGAAGAAGACGAAGAAGAAGAAGAAGAGAAAGAAGAAGAAGAATAAGAAAATGACGACGATGATGATGATGATGATGTCGATGATGATGATGATGATCATGATATGCTGATCATGATGATGATGATGATGATGATGCAGAAGAAGAAGAAAGAAGATGAAGAAGAAGAATATGATGATGATAATGATGATGATGTATGATGATGATGAGTATGATTGATGATGATGATGATGATGATGATCGATGATGATGCAGAAGAAGAAGAAGAAGAAGATGATGATGATGATGATAAGATGATGATAATGATGATGAGGTATGATGATGATAATGATGATGATGATGATGATGATGTTGTGATGATGCAGAAGAAGAAGAAGACTTCTCTATGAATGGTCTGTTCTGTTCCCCCTCCTCGCTCTCCTTGACCTCTAACCTCACTGCACTCACCCGCCCCCCCCTCCCCCCGCGCCCTCTCCCCTGCTCTCTCTCTCTCTCATCTCCCGGACTCTTTTTTTTTGTGTCTAATTCTAACTCTTGCATGGTCTGAGAGACTGGGCCATCTTTCTGCATCGATTCTGACCCCACGCTTCTTCTCTTCCGTCTTCGGCTGTCAATGTCGTTACTCCGTAATCTGATCAATCTCCCGCACTCTTTTTTTTTGTGTGTGTGTGTGTCATCTCCTGTCAAGGCCATTGCGGAGTAATCTGATTAATGCAATGGAAGTCACGACAAACGCTGTTTATTTTCCACACAAATACCTGAGGAAGTGGGTGGGAAGACGGTTGGGAGGAAATCTATGGCCCGCCAAATAGAATGTGGGCTGTGGTTTAGGCCCTCTCTGGCTCTTTATTGGGTTACGATTGATTACAGGGAGAGGCAGGAAGTGTCGTTAATCTGTGACTGCTAGGAGAGTGCTGCTCGGAAATACGTGTGAAGGGTTAAAAAAAACAAAAAACGGAACGTCTGTGCATTCTTAATGTGCATATTCTGTTCATGATATGTGGCCTTTAGCTGCTATTAAGTAGTTCGCAAAGAAATGTAACTCTGTGTGTGTGTGTGTGTGTGTGTGTGTGTGTGTGTGTGTGTGTGTGTGTGTGTGTGTGTGTGTGTGTGTGTGTGTGTGTGTGTGTGTGTGTGTGTGTGTGTGTGTGTGTGTGTGTGTGTGTGTGTGTGTGTGTGTGTGTGTGTGTGTGTGTGTATGTGTGTGTGTTGTGTGTGTGTGTGTGTGTGTGTGTGTGTGTGTGTGTGTGTGTGTGTGTGTGTGTGTGTGTGTGTGTGTGTGTGTGTGTGTGTGTGTGTGTGTGTGTGTGTGTGTGTGTGTGTGTGTGTGTGTGTGTGTGTGTGTGTGTGCACATGTATGTGTGTGTGTTTGTCTCTGTGTGTGTGTGTGTGTGTTTTGTGTGTGTGTGTGTGAGTGTGTGTGTGTGTGTGTGTGTGTGTGTGTGTGTGTGTGTGTGTGTGTGTGTGATGATAGTTAAATCATAAAGAGTAAACTACATATCCTTCATGTTCAAGTAGTTATCTTTAATAAGTGTGTGTGTGTGTGTGTGTGTGTGTGTGTGTTGTGTGTGTGTGCGTGCACACAGGTGTGTGTATGCGCGCGCGTGCGTGCGCGCACGTGCACGCACATGTATGTGTGTGTATGTATGCGTGTGTGTTTGTTTTTGTGTGTGTGTGATAACATTTGAATCATAAAGAGTAACTACATGTATTTCATGTTCAAATAGAAACATTAAATCAATCGCTAAAAGAGATTCAAATTGCATGAAACCTACAACGAAATCTGTCCCAGTCCTCGTGAATTGTACTCTAATAATTTCCAATCTAATTTCGCTAAAATCATTGCACTACTGTAATCGTAATCTTGCTAAACAATTCATAAATGTCATCCGAAATTCATCTCTCTCATTAGAAGAAATGAGGAAACCAAAAAATCAAACAATAAAAACGCAGCCCCCCTTTAATTACATGTAGCTATTTCTTTGGGCAAACTGTCAGTTAAACGATTCTGCTTAATAACAATCGCTTTTATTTTATCATCCCCAGGAAATCATAATCAAGTCAGTTCTATCTTAAATGTGACAGAAAGAGTCGAACGATGCAGCCTACGCACAGAGCAGTATGAACAAGGGGGGAAATTATTAAATACCAAAAAGCAGAAAACGATGCATTTTGTGGTGGAGGAGCGTGCAATTTGTCTGCCATTCGTTACCCGCACATACATTGCCTGATTAACAAAGCATGGTATTCTGGCATTGACAACTCATGCTCCGTCTCCATTCGAGCGAAAAAGATGGAAGAAACTCTCACGTGCCTAAGCCGCCCTCACACCCTCCACCCCCCACCCCCCCACCCCCCACCCCCCAGCCCCCAAAGCTGAGAGAGCGTTAGGGAGAGGAGAGAGGACTGGGAGGCTGCAAGTGAACGATGCTGGAAGAGGAAGGCGGTGGGTGGTGGGTGTGTGTGGTGGAGTGTATGTGTTTATACACGGACAAATCTACTGATTGGATAGGTAAAGTGGGTAGGACCTGACTTTGTGAGACCCAGACATCATGGGCTGGCGTTTCGATTGATCCAGACACACGAGGCGTCGATGTGAGAAACTATAAAGTGCCAGTTCAGGGGCGTTGAGAGAAATGTAGTTTTGTACATGTGTGAGAACGCACGCATACACACACACACACACACACACACACACACACACACACACACACACACACACACACACACACACACACACACACACACACACACACACACACACACACACACACACACACTTGTTATATGCATACATGCACTACAACACGCCCGTTGTCCATGTATCATGAACAGAATGTGCACATTGCACAGTGCAAACACGCTGCCCATTTTCTCTTTCCTTCAGACCCTGTGTCACCACACAGCACCGTCCAGATGAACACCAGCGTCAAAGGACAAGAACGAACAACTCCATGAAATGCAAAATCAGGCCGAAGCGTGCGCTGGTATATACTCCGTGATCCTGTGCGCACGCAAAAACATGAATCCGCACAGCAGATCTGGAAGAAAGAAACTCCCAAGTCATGGATGTTACCGCAAGATATTGAATATCAGATACACTGATTACATCATCAATTAACGACTACGTCT
>JADBJO010007483.1:0-2500 GCA_016801955.1 Conus betulinus | reverse complement strand
CACGAAATTGTTCATGCCATCATTATCATTTGGTCAAGATTCCCACACACACATAGTACACACGAACGCCGAACCTTGCAAATGAAATCATCTCAACTGACTGTGTTTGAAGTCTTTGGTCTCTTTGCCTCCGCATACACTTGGTAATTGACTGTCGTTGAGTGTCATGTGACCTGTCCATTAAGAGCGGCACCGTAGGTAGAACAGTGCTTTTATCATCGGAATTGGCTGGGAGATCAAGATCAGACTTACAAGCCGTACGTGTATCAAAGGCCTTTACACTTTCCTCCCCAGGATATAGCAACCCGCTTGTCTGTGTCTAGGATCTGGTTGCCGTTTATGCGGCGGTAGTCCCGTCCAAGCAAAGCCGTCCAAAGAAAAAAAGAAGGCCAATCTATTTTGCTGTTTATCTGGTCGATTAGCATCGTCGGGACACATCCTCTAGACTATCCTGTTTATATTCATGTCTGTGTGGCTCAGGCATAACACGCGCGCGCGCGCGCGCATGCACGCACGCACGCACGCACGCACGCACGCACACACACACACACAACACACACAACACACACACACACACACACACACACACACTCAAGCAGAGAGAGAGAGAGAGAGAGAGAGAGAGAGGAGAGAGAGAGAGAGAGGAGAGAGAGAGAGGGAGAGAGAGAGAGAGAAGACTAAAGGATTTCACCACTAAACATGACTGTATTCTGTGTTAGTGCTATCTCAACATCACTATCACTATCGCTACAAACACTTTCCATCACGCCTGAGCAGAATTAGGATTTGAGCTGACCACAAGATGGTTGATAAGCAAGAGCAATAGCAATTAAAAGCGGCCCCAAAAGAAGGGTCTCTGTAATCAAAATACTTTTCAGGCATATCAGCTCGGGGCAAATCTCACACGTCGCACATGCATTGGTTGTGAAAATGAAACTCAATCAACATCCTCGCAAGGATGCTCCACTTCGCTGTGGACATTTGATAACGATGATTTGAAGCATGTGTATAATATGTGAGCAATATATGAACCCCAAACATAATGTCTAGATGAAAGGTCTGATATGTTGTTATCCTGTGATCATCTTCATTCCCAGTTCTTATGTCTTACCGTGCGCTTGGCTATATTGACAAAAAACCTGTTTCTTTTATTTCCGTTCCAAGCCTTTTATTCACAAAGATCAGAGTAGAAAGTCTAGTACAGCAGGAGTTAAATAAAGTTCATGAGGTCAGGTAGCCTCTGTGCGATCTCGCCTGCTCCTCTTCCTCACTAAAAAGTTGTTTTGTTTTTTTATCTGGCTCTTAAATAGCAGTGACAAGACTTTGGTTGGACATGTTCTGAATAAAAAAAAGGCTGAGTGCAATAATGTCAAGCCATGTAGGGTTTTGTATTAATATGATGGATCCTCATTGCTCATCATTCCCACCCTTCGTCCCTGCCCCATTTCTATACCACCCTCGACTCTCAATGTCCAGACAATATCATTTCAAAATAGATGCTTTCATATAGCGTATCACTGACTGAGAAGGGAAGCTGACATGATGATAAGATCACGAGCGAGATAATAGAGAAACTGATGTGGGTAGTTTCACAAGCTGCAGCAGAGGTGGCACTGACAATAAACGCAATGAGTGTGGTGTATGGGATGGAGTAAATTCTCGCCTTTACTCCGTCGATCTTTCGTACATCCACATCCGGAGTTCACAGACAAGTAGATTTTCAGCCAGGCATATTTACGAGACGTGTAGATGACATAAACGGCATGGGGGTATGCCTGCTCCTTTTCTCCTTCACTGTTGATACTGCTCTGCAGATGTCCCGGATGATCTGCTACATAGAGTCGTGAGTGTCAAGTGGAAACTCACTGCTGCAGACAACCTCCCAATAGTTTTGTGGTTATCCTTAATACTGTTTGTCCTTCTGCTGTCATTATCATTATTATTATTGTTGTTATTATTATTATCATTATTATTGTTGTGTTGTTATCATTATTATTCCTATATTGTTATTATTATTATCATTATGATTATTATCGTTATTATTATGAATGCTTATATAGCGCCCATCCTCGGCTAGAGGGGGACCAAGCTCTAAGCGCCTTACAATCCACATTCTCGTTTACACAACGGGCTGCCTACCTGGGTAGAGCCGACTGAAGAGCTGCCAGCTGGCGCTTCATTCATGTCGTTTTGCACGTGTCATTTAGTCAGTATCATACACTCCATTCCCTTACTTCCTTCATTCTTTCCATTTCTTACGCAGGGTGCATGCTGTGTGTAGCGTGCCATCCATACCAACGGCCAAAATGGCCTTCTCTTCCGAAAGTTGGTGATAGGATTTTACGTGTGTGCAAGATGTTGTGCGCGCGTTCACACACGGAAACCTCGGTTTATAGTCTCATTCGAAGGGACTGTTTGGGAAATGGAGTCAGAAGGCAATGTTAACTCCGAGGGAAATATCCCCTGTACCGAAACGGCCCGGCGGAGATTCAAATCCATA
>JADBJO010007482.1:110000-112201 GCA_016801955.1 Conus betulinus | reverse complement strand
TTGTAGACCCCTCTAATAGCCATGTACATTTACTATTAACACCACTTTTTTAACGGAGTACATTCCACAGAGCATTCCGATTTACCGAGTCAAAGGCCTTCTTGAAATCTACAAATGCAATGTAGAGCTTCGATTTGCAGAGTAGATGTTTTCTGAATCAAAGAATATAGTGTAAATACATGGTCTATGGTGCTGTAACTGGTTCTAAAACCTGCTGTTTCTTCCACTATTTTTTTTCTTCAGTTTCAGCCCATTCAGTTAATCTTGCATTTAGTATGTAAGTGTAGATTTTACTTAAAACGCTGGTAAGTTGATACTCCACGATAGTTGTCGGGATTGTTCACGTCTCCTTTGTTTTTGTAAATTGGTACAATTATAGATTTAGCCCATTCTGATGGAAAGATACCATTATCAAAAAGTTGAGTGAATAAATGAACAAGAAAATTGAATATAGTTGTGTGTTTGCATTCTTCAACATTTCTGCTATGATTCTATCTGGTCCTGCACTCTTTCCTAATTTTAAATGTTTAATACCAGCAACGACTTCTTCACTGGAAATAGGTTGATTAAATAATGGCTCAGTTTCATTTCTTTCTACCATACCAGTCTCTTCTTCCTTACTTTTATTATCAAAACTATGAAAAACGCCCCCAAAATGCGTCATGCCACTGTTGAACTGAGATTTCGTTATACACAAAACTCTTCTTGTGTTTATAGATCTTATCACTGACCAGAACATTTTAGAATCATTGACTGAAGTTTTTAGTTTCTTTAACCTACTTTCTTTAAACTCCAGTTCCTTTGTTTTTCCTTAGCGTAACATACTCTTTACGTGATACAGCGTATTCTTCTCTTTTCTTACTTTTATCCTTGGCTGTTTTGCATCTCTGAAATCTTTTTAATAACCTTTAACTTCCTGTTTCTTTCGTTCGCACTCATTATCAAACCAGTCATTGTATGTTTGCTGCCTCTACAAATAACTCGAACCATACAAGCTGCAGCTCCGCACAAAGCACTGACAAATTTATCTAGACTCTCATTCACGTTAATTTGTAATAACTGACGCGCTTTCTGCATGCTGTCTAGAAATTCATCACATTCAAGTTCATTTTTGAATATACCAGCATATTCATCAGCCCAGACAATTTTTTTCTTCACATTGTTTGGCTGAATACCTCTTCTCTATTTTACAACAATTACTTCCCCATATTGCTTCAACTGGTAAGTGCCATGAATAAATGCAATCACCAATGTGTAAATCAAAGTTTGACAACAAGCCATTGTGAACCAGTACGTATATCACCATCACAAAAAACCATTTAAAATGCTCAAGTCGAACATGATACAGAAATCCGACAATGATTTACCAAAATTGTTAATAACTGAATCTTTAGAGCAACGGTGTGCAGTTGTCGTCATTAAACACTGACATTCTCCATACAGCTCACATAGTTTGTCATAATTCATTTTCAGCTGTTTGTTACCTGTTCTGGCATTCAAACACACACACCACACACACATACGCGCGCGCGCGCGCGCGCGCGCGCGGCGCGCACCACGCACACACACACACACACACACACACCTACACACACACACATACACACCACACCTTTTTTCTCCACCCCTAACCACCATTTTCCCTTGATCGTGGAGGGAGAGAGAAAGAGAGACAGAGAGAGAGAGAGAGGCTGACAGATTTTATTACCCATTCACCGTTGAAGCTCTTTAAACCACATGAGGAGCAATGGCAGTTTTGCACGCGCTTGAACACACGCGCGCGTGCATGCGCGAACACACAGAGACGCACACACACACACACACAGACACACAGACACACACGCGCGCGCGCGCGCAACGACACACACACACACACACACACACACACGAGAAAAAGACAGACAGACAGACAGAGATAGACACAGAGACAGAGAGACAAACAAAGACAGACAGACAGACAGTGGGAGGGAGGGAGAGAATAAACAGACAGACCACAAAGAAACTAAGACAGATGTTATTTGAATCGTTCACGTCTCGACACGTCACGCTTATATGCAAACACCTCGACCCCCCATCGCCCCAACCCCTCCCACCCACCCCCACCTCATCCACTGACCATCCTCGATCCCCTCTGCCTGCTCCCCCCCCTCTCCCCCCCCCCCCCCCCCCCCCCCCCCCCCCCCCCCCCCCCCCCCCACCCC
>JADBJO010007482.1:102500-105000 GCA_016801955.1 Conus betulinus | reverse complement strand
ATACAACAGTATGAGGTATCCTTCCTCTTCCTGTCCCCCCAAGGTAGTGCCTCAGCTATTTCTAACCCCCCCCATCTCCCCCCCCCTCACCCTCACCCCCCCCCCCCCCCCCCCCCCCCCCCCCCCCCCCCTCCGACCTCCTCTCATCCGAGTCGGTTGTTTGATGCCCCTCCCTCTTTTTTTGTCTCTTCCCTCTTTCGGTTCCTTTCACTACTTTTTTTTTTCTTTTTCTGTCAGCCTGTCTACCCCCTCTCCCCCTTTCTTTCCTCTATACCCACCACAACCCCCTAACCCCCCCCCCCCCCCCCCCCCCCCCCCCCAGCCCCCCTCCCCCTCATCCAGTGACCACATACACCTCTCTTTTTCCGTCCACCTGTCCACCTTTTCCGTATCATGTTTTCCTTCTCGTCCCCTACCTTTTTCCTCTCCCCCCCCCCCCCCTCCCTCCCCCCACCCACCCCCGCGCCCTCCCCCTCCTGCCTTCCTACAGTTTCATCTCCACAGCTTCCAGTGTTTACCACCTCCCCCCTCAGCACTCAGCTTTTATCCCCATCCTTCTGCCCCCCTTTCATGTCACCATCCTTTACATTGTTATTGATTTCAGCTGTCTGTCTCCATTTTTGTCTTTCTTTTGGCGACCGACATGTTGTGTAGAAGAGAATCGTCAAACCCACCACCTCCAATTTCCAGCCACCCAGCAGACAGACAGCTCAGCGTGACAGACAGACAGACAGACATCCTAGAGAGAGAGCGAGGAGAGAGACTCAGAGAGAGCGAGAGAGAGACGGACAGACCAGACAGACGGAAAGACAGAAAGACAGACATACTAAATGACTGACCGGGGTGTGGGGATCGTGGTTTAACGTCTCATAGCACCCATCTACATCATAAAAAGTGTAGTGAGTGGAGCGGGGGGGGGGGGGGGGGGGGTGGCAGGGTATGTACTTTGTCACTTATTTTGAATGCGTTTTTAGAAAACAAAAAGTTTTAGCTGGATGGATAGATTGCACCCATCATTGATGTCGAACGCCGTCAAAGTTTTACGTTCCCAGCTCTCAAAACGACGATCTTCTCATCGCTAGACCGAGTTCGACATAAGTGGATGAGGAGGGGCTTTTCTGTTGAAAACGCTGCGCCGACGGATCGATAGACATACATGCTAGCTCACCATCCGAAAAGGGAAAGTAGGTCCACCTGCCCTGATCGATATTCAAGAGTTTCCAGAATGTGCATGTGCGTGCATTGTGAATTCTGGTTGGCGGGATAGGACAGGGTGAAGAGGGGCTGTCCCCCGCCCCCCCCCCCCCCCCCCCCCCCCCCCCCCCCCAAAAGGGCTGTGCACAGCCATTGAATAATTGCCTGTGAAAGTTTTAGTTGATGATGGTCTTTGGACTTCGCTGTTCTGGACACGCCAGTGTGTGTGTGTGTGTGTGTGTGTGTGTGTGTGTGTGTGAAGTAAGCATTCAGATGAGGAGATATATAGAGCAATTTGGCAATGAAAGACAGAGAGACAGACAGACAGACAGACCATCAGAAAGACAGACATAAACAATCAATATTAAATAAAAAGAGGACATACTTGCATACAAGCATACGCACACATGCATGCATGCACACACACACACACACACACACACACACACACACACACACACACACGTACATACATACAGACAGACGCACTCAGACAGACAGACTGACGGATAATTTATAACAAAGAGGGATAATTTAGAGAGACAGACAGACTGACAGGAGTGTGAGGGTGGATGGGGATCGTGGTTTATAGTTTTTTATAGCACCTAGTCTAGACCTACATCATAAAGTGTAGTGAGAAGGAGGTAGGGGAGGTGGGTTGCAAGATTAGAACCCACTGTCTCAAAGTTCTGTCCCTTTGAAGACGAGAGTGTCATCCAGAAGCCCATTTTCCCCCCACATGTAGCCTGCGCAACGCCCTGTCCTCTGCTCGTCGGCTTCCAGACTCGCCCAGCAGATGGCGTTACTTTGCCACCGGAAGCTGAGTCCATCACCACCGTATCACGTGCTACCATATAATTTTGTGCCTGTCTTGTCTGTCAGTGTCGTAGCAAGTACAATAAAGATGGACACGAGTTTGACTCGCAGCAAATTTCCAACAGCAGAATGAAGAACACCTGAATAATCCCATGATCAATTCCCCTGCTATACAGAATGCTAATTAAGGTTGCATTTCTAAAAGCAAAAGTACCAAAACTGGCGACCAACATGACTCTTCAGGTATTGTCCCAAGAAAATAACGCTTCCATCCTGCTCTTCAAGATCCACGACTGCGAAAAGAATTACAAAGGGGGGGGGGGGGGGGGGGGGGGGGGGGGGGGGGGGGGGGGGGGAGGGTTTGCATGTTGTTGTATATTGGACAAAGTATAGTATTGATACGTGACGCGAAAGCATTCACTGATAAACGACTGACTCCACGTCTGTCAGTTTTATCGGATTTTGAGAAAGCGTTTGACAGCGTTCCATA
>JADBJO010007482.1:90000-95000 GCA_016801955.1 Conus betulinus | reverse complement strand
AGACAGTTCTCTTCTGCCATGCACGTCCACCACTGTCCTTGACCGCCGGTCGTTGAGAACTCTTATGTCGTCGGGTCAAAAGTGCTGAAAATTCTAAACGAGAAACTTCAGGTCCTTAGGTGAAAGCATTTCAAATCCACCACTTCCGCCGTGTCCCTTCCCCCTCCCCCTCCCCCCCCTCCAAAAGTCTGAACCTCCATGCTTCTCAGTGTGTGAGCGAAACCCGAGGATGAAGGTGGGTGGGGAAGAGGTGGTGGCGGTGATGCTTTTTAATCGCTTTGAATGCGTTGTCTGCTGCGGGAGTGTGTGTGTGTGTGTGTGTGTGTGGGGGGGGGGGGGGGGGGGGGGGGGGGGGGGGCTTATATCCGTCCATCCGCCCACAAACACACACTTGCACCTTACGACCTGGAGAGGACACTCCAGCTTCGCTACTTCCGTCGACACAACACGGGAAGGAACAGATACCGGTTTGAAGTCAGCGCTCAGTTGGCGTAGAGCGTGACGCCAGGGGTTGCTTCCAACGGTGGGACAGATCTTCACGTCACTGCACAGCTGTCCCGCCACGACCTGCCTTCTTCATTGGGTGCATGGAGATTAAGAGAACATCCGACAAGCAGGTCGTAAACTACCGCACCAGGCAACAAGAAAACCACAAGAAAAGAATCAGCGCTAACACTGGGATGTTGGGATGTCCGGACCAAGAGGATGACAGCCAACAAACCGGTGTCAACATACTGATGTGACCGCTTCGACAGAGACTGCCACTCTCGCATCAGTCTCCACAGCACAGGCGACGCTGCTCGAGTCGGGCAGACAGCCCGGACAGAGAGCTGGGTGTCAGGTCGGATATGCTCTATCCATGGTCAGCTACGACCGACGGAGGTCGACGAAGGGTCAGGCACGCGAAACATGTTCCCGGTACCCTCTACATCATGGAGCATAGTGAGCGTGCATGATCTACCCCAGAAAGAAAGATTTGGTACTGAAGTCTTATGTCTGCTTATTATGTCCTTGGTGTATGAATGCAACTGTTACTGCTGCTGCTACTACGACTACTACTACTGTTGCCGCTCTTGCCGCCACTGCTACTGTCTCTTCTGTTCTACCACCTCTTCCTCCTCATGGCTCTCCCTCACCCTCCTGTTCTGTTCTTTCTTTCCATCTGCCCACTGTTTGTCCTCTCTCTCTCTCTCTCTCTCTCTCTCTCTCTCTCTCTCTCTCTCTCTCTCTCTCTATATATATATATATATATATATATATATATATATATATATGTGTGTGTGTGTGTGTGTGTGTGTGTGTGTGTGTGTGTGTGTGTGTGTGTGAGTGTCAGTACAACTTGAGTTAATCTGACAATAAATTGGTTTCAGTCAGTCAGTGTGAGAGAGAGAGAGAGAGAGAGAGAGAGAGAGAGAGAGAGAGAGAGAGAGAGAGAGAGAGAGAGCAAACAAAACTTTTTGCTTTACTTTCTCGTTCTCTGTCGATCTCTCGTTATGTTTTTCTTCATGTGTGTCCGTCTGTCTGTCTTTTTATTTGTTTGTTTGTTTTTACCTGTCCACTCCTTCCTTCTTGCGTGTTCTCCCATATTGGGCTATTGTATTTCTTGCCGTGGCAAATACCAATTCACTAATCAGTCATCTGTAACATGACCTAGTGGCGATGATGGCAATTGTGGTAATTACGTATTTTATTGAGTTTATGTGTCTTTTCTTTTTCTTATATTCCTGTCTTCGCTCTTCGTCCTTGACACCCCCCCCCCCCCCCCCCCCCCCTTTTTACGTCTTTTTCTTTTGTCTTTCTTGAAAGGAAACTAAACAAAAGAAAATAAAGAAGCAAGAAAAGAAAAAAAAAAGTAACAATAGAAATGTAAAAAGAAAAGAAACAAATAAAACGAGCGGAAGATAAAAAAAAAAAACGAAAAAAAAAAGAAAAAAAAAAAGATTGAGGTGAAGAAGTAGCGAATTAACGTAAGTCACCGTGGGTCCGATTGGCCAAATGAAAAGATGTGTGAAGCATAAGGAGGGAAAGGAAGGGGTGGGGGTGGGGGTGGGGTCAGTTAGGGGTCTTGGGGTTGGGGGGGGGGGGTTCTAATTTTTTTTCTTTCCCCGTACACAGGCTGATACTCCTGCGGGCACTCCCTGTATAGACAGGCAAGGATTAATCCCATCTACCCAACAAAGGGTGAGGAGTTTTGTGTGTATGACCGTGGTTTTTTTTTCATCCCGCCATTAAGGCAGCTATACTGCAACATCGGGGAAGGTGCATGCTATGTGTAACGTGTCATCCATACCAACGGCCAAACCGGCCTTCTCTTCCGAAAGTTGGTGATGGGGTTTTACGTGTGTGCAAGATGTTATGCGTGCGTTCACACATAGTTCCGCCGTTTATAGTCTTATTCGAAGAACTGTACGGGAATCGCAGTCAGAACCAATGTTAACTACGAGGGAAAATTCCCCCTGTACCGAAAAACAGCCCGCCTGAGATTCGAACCCGCAACCCCAGGATCACCAAGATTACGAGTCCGGTTGCTAGACTACCACTGAGCTATTCCGGCCTCCAGGGGATGTAATCAATCCCTGTGAATGAGCTGTCTGCGGAACTGACGTCACAACCTAATCAGCACCCTGCCATTAGCCTCTTGTTGTGCTTACGTACGGCGCTTTAGTTGCTTAGTCTACCTGAGAAGGCAGAGTTCCGATATCAGAACTCGGACACTCGTGTTTCTTCAAGTACGGCTTTCTTTTGCTGTTGTTATTGTTGCATGCGGTTCTTTGTTGGTAGTGGTGGTGTTCCTTTCGTCACCATCGTCTTGTATTTCGTCGTGTCGTCGTCGTCAGCTTTATCTTCCTCTTCTGCTGTTCTTTTTTTTCCTTGTTGTTGTTGTTGTTGTTGTTGTTGTCTTCTTCTTCTTCTTCTTCTTCTTCTTCTTCTTCTTTTTTTTAATTATCCCCTGTCCCCCACCTCTCTCTCTCTCTCTCTCTCTCTCTCTCTCTCTCTCTCTCTCTCTCTCTCTCTCTCTTCTCTCCTCTTCTCTCTCTCTTCTCGTTTGTTCTTTCTTTGCTTCCGTCTTTCTTTCCTTCTTTCTTTCTGTATTTCTGTCTGTCTGTCTGTCTGTCTTCTTTTTTCTCTTTCTTCCTTTCTGTATTTCTGTCCTTCTTTCTTCTTACATATCATTCACATCCTGATGTTTCTTCATCGTCTTTGTCTTCTTATCCCTCCAACACACACACACACACACACACACACACACACACACACACACACACACACACACACACACACACACACACACACATAAATAAACCTTCACCTCAAAACCTTATGTTACCTCAAATCTATCTGAAACTATCTTTTACGTACAAATAATCGAACAGCGTCGCGAACTCAGCAGAATGTGTGTCAGTGCTAACGACCAACAAACAGAAAGAGAGCGTTGTGTGAATACAAAGACAGAAGAAGAAAACGTCAGCGTATGGGACGGTTGACGATGAATCTCTTCTTTTATACAGCTACACCAAACGCCAATTTGGGGGGGAAAATGAATTGAAAGAAAGAACTATTTATCATTTAATAGATCCAAACGTGCATAAACAAAGCACAAGTGAAATGCTTTGTCATAACGATCTACAGATTCATGACGCAAAATAAGTAGCGGTCATGCTACAGTCTGAACAAACAAACAGCTGGCACCATAACATGTAGGCAATGTAAATGATTACTCAAGCATAACCCATGGTCTGTTTTTAACTAGTATGCTATTACTATGGATTATGCACTTTCTGCAGAACGCTGTTTACATATTATTCTCAACCAAGCTTACTTACATTACAAACAATGGGGTTCTGGTTTGCATTGAAAGGTTAACTAATCTTATTCCATTTTCCCTCAGTCATTCTGAAAGGCATGAACACTTTTCATCTGATCTAAGATTTTACAGAAGACAGACTTTTAACAAAAAAAAAAAGTAGTGTGTTTTTAGCTGGAATATTTTAAAGGGTTGTGTGACGAGTTTGTTTTTTTTTTTTTTTCCTTGATGACTTGTGAGTCTGTTTCAATCTGGTGGCTGCTTTGA
The DNA here is from genome assembly GCA_016801955.1 of Conus betulinus. NCBI lineage: Eukaryota > Metazoa > Mollusca > Gastropoda > Neogastropoda > Conidae > Conus > Conus betulinus. The sequence goes on along the minus strand of JADBJO010007482.1, from coordinate 90,928 downwards.
TGTGGCCCTTTGCGATCGGCTGGACTATAAGCAACATTACCCTAACTTACTTTAGTCACTGTCGAGAAAACTTCACATCTCCAGCCCGACATCCTCGAATGATTGAGCGGCTACATATTTCCAGTTCCTTTTGAAATCTTACTTCTCCATTGAAATTGAAACAAGCTCTGGCGAGAACCGAAAAGGACGTTCTTCTTTCAAACTAATAAAAAGGAAGATCAGCTGGGTAAAGAATTAGGATTTTAAGGACTGGTGTTCCTCAAGAAATGGTCTGTCTCTTCTCTTTTTGCCCAGTAATTATCTAACATTGTATGATTTACCAGCCTAGTTTCCTCTGTGTGTGTGTGTGTGTGTGTGTGTGTGTGTGTGTGTTAAGAGAAATGTGTGTGTGTGTGGTGTGTGTGGTGTGTGTGGATGTTGAGAAATGTACTCATGGTACATAAAGGTGCTTGGATCCTGTTGACAAATTCTGGTTCTTATAGAACCATTCACCCGCAGTTTTTTTTTTTTTTTTTTTTTTTTTTTTTAAGATTGAACTATTTTTCAACAATCGGTTTGATAAATACACATCCATTCAAGATCGATAAATATTTGTATGATTACTGACGAATTTTTTTCTATTCTTCTGACTGGTCATGTGTCTTTTTGTTTATTTCTTTAATATATTATTTTTTTTTTTGTCAGAAAACTTCTGCCTAGCTGTACGTGACACACACAGAGCTGTAGAGATTCTTTGGTGCCCAGGGTCATCCAGGCCCATAGCTGCGACACACACACACACACACACACACACACACACACACACACACACACACACACACACACACACACACATATATATATATATATATATATATATATATATATATATATATATATACATATATATATACATACATATTTAGCAGTGACAATCAATGACAAGTAT
>JADBJO010007482.1:82500-85000 GCA_016801955.1 Conus betulinus | reverse complement strand
GGCCACGTGGCCGAAAATTAGAAGAGTGGCATTGTGATTTTCGGGTGATAGAGGGGTGGGAGGCGTGATGGGGGTTCTGATGGTAAATCCCCTTCAATGTGATGTCCTTGGGATCGGGGGCATGAAATGTACTCCTAATGGCCTCGCTAGGTCATTTGTTTCGAGGAGAACACTGCGCATGCGTGACTCACCCACCAAAAGGAAGATTTGGTATTTTAAGTCTTGGAGACATTTATGTGTCTCGGTTTATGTTGTTATTGTATTGCTGCTGCTGCTGCTGCTGCTGCTGCTGCTGCTGCTGCTGCCGTTGCTGTTGATACTGCTTCTGTTGCTGCAGCCACCGTTATCACTACCATTAGTACTACTTTTACAACCACTTCCACCACTACTGCTGCTGCTGATACTACTGCTACCACAACCAATACCACTGCTGCTGCTCCTGCTGCTGTTGTTACTTTGACAGCTACTGCTTCTGCTGCTGCTGCTACTACTGCCGCCGCTGTGACTAGTTCTTATGCTTCATGATCTCTTCCTTTTCATTCTCCCCATACACACCTGTCTGCCCTCCCCCCCCCCCCCCCCCCTTATCTATGTTCTTTCTACTCTTCCCTCTCCCTCTCAGTTTTATTCGCCTTTTCCATTTTGGCCTTCCCTCCTGTTTACCCCATTTCTTTCTTCTTTTTTTTTTCTTGTTTTAGTTTTTTTATTTTTTTTTTTTTTTGGGGGGTTTGTTCTTCTTTTTTTTTTTTTTTTTTTCTTGTTCTTGTTCTTCTTCTTGTTCTTCTTCTTCTCTCGTACAAATGTTGTTTTTCATTGCACACTCACACACGCGCGCGCGCACACGCACGCGCGCGCGCACACACACACACACACACACACACACACACACACACACACACACACACACACACACACACACACACACACAGAGTGTGTATGTACGTGTGTTTTGCCAAGTGTGTGTGTGTGTATGTGAGTGTGTGTGTGTGTGTGTGTGTGTGTGTGTGTGTGTGTGTGTGTGTGTGTGTGTGTGTGTGTGTGCGTGCGTGCGTGCGCGCGCGCGCGAGCGCGCGTGCGTGTGTGTGTGTGTGTGTGTGTGGGGGGGGGGGTGATTTGAAAACAAAATCTGTTTTGTAACAGTTCTGATTTGTTTTCGTGTTGGTCTTTCTTTTTCCCCACTGTCAGCGATTTCACCAGGGATGTTAACAAAGAACAAGGCTCGCAGGAGCAGCATGACGTGTCTAAAGTATTAAAGGCTTTGCTTGATGCTGTCTGTCTCGTAGTCTGGGTAGTCTGCGTTATTCAAGGTTTCTCCGGTTTTTTTTTTTTTGTTGTTGTTGTTGTTGTTTTTTTTTGTGTTTGTTTTTTTTTTATCTTATTTTTGTTTGTTTGCGTGTTTTTTTTCTTTTTTTTTCGATGTGTTTTTTTTTTTTTCTTTTTTTTTTTTTGTTGGTTGTTGTTTTCTTTATCTTTGATACCTCGATTAAGTGCACGTAAACTTTTTTCCCCACCCACAACCCCCGTCTTTACTTTTTTTCTGTCTTTTTTTTTTTTTGGTATATTTCTTCTCTTCTTTTTTTTTCTTTTCTTTTCCTTTAAAAATTTTTCCCACTTTTTTTTTTTGGTAAAGACTAGTGGAGGGTTGGGGGGGGGGGGGGGTCCAGTGGGGCTTTCATCTCCCCCCCCCCCCCCCCCCCCCCCCCCCCCCCCTTTTTTTGTCTCTTCAAAGACTGACGCACCATGCATTGTGTTACATTACCGATGGACATACGCTTGCTGTTTTAGCTTTTTTTTTTTCGAGTTTGATACATGGCCTCTGGGTTTGTTCATGTTCTAAATGTTTGGTGCGCTGTCACTTTCGCTCTGTTGCACACTCACGAAAAGGGACAATTGAACAAAAGAGCATTGCTATTAAATGAAACATACACGGTCGTCACACACATGGAATGAGAGAGAGAGAGAGGAGAGAGAGAGAGAGAGAGAGAGAGAGAGAGAGAGAGAGAGAGAGAGAGAGAGAGAAGATATTAATTGATTGAATCTTAAATGGGTAAGGAAGAAGAAGAAGAACAACAACAACAACAGTAACAAGTAGTAACAGTAACAAGTAAGTAGTAGTAGTAGTAGTAGTAGAAGAAGAAGAAGAAGACGAAGAAGGAAGAGGAGGAAGAAGAAGAAGAAGAAGAAGAGGAGGCGAAGAAGGAGAGGAGGAAGAAGAAGAAGAGACGTAAGAAGAAGAAGAAGAAGAAGAAGAAGAGAAGAAGAGGAAGAAAGAAGGAGAAGAAAGAGGAGGAAAGAGGAGGAGGAGGAAGAGGAGGACGAGGAGGAGGAGAAGAAGCAATCATTACAGTCTGTAGGTTGTTGTTTTTCTTTACTGATGTAAGAGCTTTTTTTTTTTTTTCATTGTCTAATTTTTGAAAACCTTCCTGCTCGTCTATCTATGTTTATTTCCTTGTTTGCCTTTTTGTATGCCTTGCCTTTCTGTCCGTCAGTTTTCCCTTCA
>JADBJO010007482.1:75000-77500 GCA_016801955.1 Conus betulinus | reverse complement strand
GAAGTCGCGTAGTGATTCCGTAAAATATACCCAAATAAGGTAACAAGAGGACATTCCCGTGTTTAATTAGTCGAGACCAAGCAGTGAGAAGCTACGCATTTTAACCCTGAAAGATTCGTTTGCATGTTCCATTAAAACTGGCACTCGCATATGGAAGAAAATGCGAAATACGATCTTTTTGATTCATTTAACAGTAATCTGCAAGCTTAAAGGTACCAAAACAGACACACAACATTGAAGAGTAGGCCTATTTACAAGATTCCGAACCTGGGTCATCACGCAAACAAAATCATGGTTTTTTTCTGGTACAAAAAACAGTTCATATTTGTCCAATTTGTAAATCAAATGTCAAGGAAGACACGTACCGCTGTTCTATTCCATTGTGATGCTTACCGAAAATACGCATCTGCGAAAAAAAATGTAACCTGTTACTACAAAACAATTCGATTCCAGTTACGATCGTCATCGGTCGATTCAAATCTACATGCCTTGTGTTTCCCTTTGTACCTGTTAGTTTTATGTGACGTCTGTTCACTAAATGACGCATGCAGAAGTCGCGTAATGATTCCGGGGGTCTCCGTAAAAAATACCAAAAACAAGGCAGTGTAAAATACCAAAATGAGGCAGTGTAAAATACCAAAATGAGGTAAAATAAAAAAATACCAAAATGAGGCAGTGTAAAATAAAATACCAAAATGAGGCAGTGTAGAACACCAAAATAGGGCAGTGTAAAATATGAAAATACAAAATACCAAAATAAGGCAGCAGAAAAATGCCAGAAACCTCCTGAAATTGTCTGTAGAGTGTTTCTAGCAATTTGACGGATTGTATCACGTGACGGTTCTTGATCCTTCTAGAACGTGCCATGGATTTTGACTGGCTGCGCTACATCAAGGTTTTCGAAGAATCCATGATTACTCATTGGGTCACCCACACGGTGTTTCCTGAACGTTCGATCCAGTGATCTAGAAAAAATTCAAGGAGTGAGAGAGTGATGACATTGAGAGAGAACTGAAACTGAAAGCGGTGGAGAAGGAAACGTTTGTTTACAGACTGCAGCGACGGTGACATTGCATTGATCTGAGAATTATTTACTGTAACGAAAGATTCTGAACTATATACCAGAGTTGGAACTTTCTCAGTCCAGATCGATTCAACGGGAAATCAAACCATCACCTGTTCGCATGTCTTCGCTTAGCGACCAGTTCACTTTTTCAATGAAAAGCAGAGGTGCTCTTTTGAGTCGTAGCACCTAGAAAAGAAAAAGATATACCCGAAAGTGCCAGTGGACCCCAAAAAGTACCGTCCTTAATCGCCGAACCAACCAGCAGAGGGGCAAATCTGATCCACCCTAGGAAGCCTTCGCTATCTTGACATAGGGTGCAGACATGCACATGGCATTCTATTCAGGTGCCTACTGTAAAGAAAAAAAAATCACTATCTAGTTCGGGTTGTGACCTTTAAGAATGAAGTGCTGATCAAACTCCCTAGGAAATTATGCTACCGAAATAATGACTGTTCCAAAGAAACACACTTCTAACTTCATTTCCAACTGTAACAGCCATTTGACAAAAAGGTACCTGCTGGTCACTGGTTTAGAGACGACATAACAGATCGCACACTGGAACACGCATTCGTTCTTTGTCTTTGTCACACAATATCTGGCATGCTTGAGCCAGAGCGTCTAAGCGTGCCAGCAACTAGATGTGTAAATACTTCCATGTGTCTAATAAATTAGGTGGCGCGATAAACTCACACGAGTCTTTTCGGATAAACAGGCACTGACATTAAAATGTCAAGAAGGCAATAAATTAGAGACACCTCTCTCTCTCTCTCTCTCTCTCTCTCTCTCTCTCTCTCTCTCTCTCTCTCTCTCTCTGTGTGTGTGTGTGTGTGTGTGTGTGTGTGTGTGTGTGTGTGTGTGTGTGTCGGCAGCTGTCATCATGAATGTCTGTGTGTCTGTCTGCTCGCGCCTGCATATCTCTGTTTCTGTCTCTGTCCCCTGTCTGTGTCTGTCTGTCTGTCTGTCTGTCTGTCTGTCTGCCTGCCTCTCTCTCTCTCTCTCTCTCTCTCTCTCTCTCTCTCTCTCTCTCTCTTTCTCTCAGCGTGCGCGCGTGTGTGTGAGTGTGCGTGCGCGAGCGCGCCCATGTGTATGCACCTGCATGTGCATGTGTGTGCATATTCTCTTTTGTGCGCGCGCGCGCGCGCGCGCGCGCTCGTGTGTGTGTGTGTGTGTAGTCTTTTGATAAAGATTTGAGATCATTTATGGTAAAACATTTAGTCTTATATTATTGTCCCCCCTTGTCTGAAAGGGCTGTACATCTCTCTCTCTCTCTCTCTCTCTCTCTCTCTCTCTCTCTCTCTGTGGTGTGGTGTGTGTGTGTGTGTGTGTGTGTGTGTGTGTGTGTGTGTCACACAGAGCTGATGTATTGCTCTGTAGCGCGCAAAAGGACGTGGGGGAGGGTGTGGCGTGGGGCGGGGAAGTGGCGAAAAAAGCCGT
>JADBJO010007482.1:52500-70000 GCA_016801955.1 Conus betulinus | reverse complement strand
GTGGTTAAAATGTGCTCCACTCGCTCCAGACAAAACTTCTGGGCCGATCTTTCTGAAAATTTGTAAGTATATTCATTATTGGTCACGGATGATGCCCGACGTTTTAGTTTACCAGAACAGCCGAGGTCAGCTTTCATTATGACGTATGTTTGATTGTGACGTGGTTTTTTTTTTTCAGGAAGATGAACTGGGGAGTACGTTTTTTTATGGTTTGCATCTTGTTTTCTATTGAAATCAGACATCAAAATTTTCCCTTTTCCCCTTAACCTGAACGTGGTGACAGTCCTGAGATAACCTTTGCTGTTGACGGGACTATAATTTTAATCTTAATCTTAATCTTCCCTTAAACCTGACACGCAAACTATGTGCTGGTATTGTTTGGATGTATTACATGTCGTCGATGCGGTGGATTATTGATTAGTTCGTGATCTTTTGTTGTTGTTGTGTGTTGTTGTTGTTGTTGCTGTTGTTGTTGTTGGAGAGGCGGGGATGGGGTGGAGGGAGGGAGAGAGAGGGGGTCAGGGTGCATAATGGAGTGTTTGAATATGGCGTGAGAGTTTGATTGCGGTATGCCCTCTGTGTATTGGCCGTTGTTCTTCATGTGTTTCGTAGTATGTCGTTGCTGGTGTGTATGCTGGTGTGGTGTATCCAAAGACAGTCCATTAATCTGATTTATAAATAGTCCCTTTATGAGTTGTTGTTGTTGTTATCTGAATCATAATCAGAAGAAGAAGAAGAAGAAGAATTTGCTTTCAATTAGAAGTTCTTTTAACTGTTCATCAAATGATCCACTGGAAGATTGACCCAGGGAGGGAAAAGAGTGTCATCTTTACAGGTCAGTGTCCCGGCATCGACCGGTCTGAAGGAAGAAAACTGTGACCTCGTCACAAAAAGAGTCTGGAATGCTGTGGGCAGTGCGAGAGAGAGGAAGGTCCGTTTTCACTTGTGAAGCACACACATACACACACACACACACACACACACACAACACCCACACACACACACACACACAAACACACACTCTCTCCCTCTCTCTCACTCTCTCTGCTCTCTATCTCTCTCTCTCTCCGTCCGTCCATCTGTTTGTTTTGTCTGTCTGTCTGTCTGTCTGTCCTCTCTCTCTCTATCTATCTCTCTCTCTCTCTCTCTCTCTCTCTCTCTCTCTCTCTCTCTCTCTTCTCCGCCTTGGGATCGGGATTGTAATTGATCTATTCGTTAATCTAATACGCCCCAAGAAACGAAGCCGGAACATGAGAGGGGGGGTGGGGCGGGGGTGGGGGTGGTAGTGGTTAGGTGATCATCTTTGGCGGTGAATGATCTCCAATCTCTGAGGCTGGCCCGAATTTAAAAAGAAAAGAGAGACGATTTCCAGGACCTGGGTGTACCTGCAACGTCCCAATGGAAAGGCAGACCGTCTTTGTTCAGCACGTGGAACTATGCTGTCTGTCTGTCTGTCTGTCTGTCTGTCTGTCTGTCTCTCTTTCTCTCTCTGTCTGTCTCTCTCTCTCTCTTTCCTCTCTGTCTGTCTCTCTGTGTTTCTCTCTGTCTGTCCCTCTGTCTGTCTGGTTGTCTTCTGTCTCTCTGTCTCTGTCTCTCTCTCTGTCTCGCTCTGTCTGATCGTCTCTCGCTCTCTCTCTTTCTCTCTTTGTCTCGCTAATCTCTATCTCTCTTTCTTTCTGTCTGTCTGACTGTGTCTGTCTGTCTGTCTGGCTGTCTCTTCTCCTCTTTCTCTCTCTCTCTCTCATCTACTCTCTCTCTCTCTCTCTCTCTCTATTCTCTCTCTCTCTCTCTCAGCCCCTTAGAATCACAATGTATATCCCATTCTAAGGGGCTAAGGCCTTTTTATGATTAAACTATTTGGAGTCTTGAGTCTCTCTCTCTCTCTCTCTCTCTCTCTCTCTCTCTCTCTCTCTCAATTTCCCCCTTTTCCAGCCTTTCACAGAACAAACATAAGATTTATGCCAAAACAGCGCTCTCCGAGATAAAGATACAGAGCTGTTTGAATGGCAATGATTAGCTTCGTTTTTCTGTCCCGAACGACAGGACAAGTCTCATTCTGTGTTCCCCTGATTTCAGCAATGTGCGTGCTATACGCTCCATGAAGTGAAATACCACAGGCAATCATCCAATCCAAATCGGTTTTGATAATCTTGTCGACCTCTGCTTAAAAGACGCAATCATTTGTCCATGGCTTCTTTTTTTATACGGAATTCAAGAATTAGTCTCTGTCTTATTGGCATGTTCGTATTGATGTTTGCTGTAGTTTGTTTTCATGACAAGCAATGGCTTTTTTTTTTTTTTTTTTTTTTTTTGGGGGGGGGGGGGGTTGGGTGTGTGTGTGTGGTGTGTGTGTGTGTGGGTGGTGTGTGTGTGGTGTTGTGTGTGTGTGTGGGGTCTTGTTTACCACATCATAATGCTTCTTACATTCTGACTGTTTTATCCGTTCGTCAAATGCTCTGCTGAAAGGCTGACCCAGGAACAAGTGGGAGATCATCTTTACGGAAGGTAGAGGTAATCCAGTGATATTCCATCTGAAGAATGGAATGTCCACCATTTCATAAAACTAGTTGGTATGTTTCCTTTCGTTTACATGTGTAGCATGTGAAGAAATAGCTCTGTTTCTGTTGATGTTTGTGTTTTGATTTCTCTCTCTGTGTCTCTCTCTATATTGAAAAGTCTATGTCCAGTCTCTCTCTCACTCTCCCTATTGTTCACTCTCTCATCTTTCCCTCTCTCTCTCTCTCTCTCCTCTCTACTCTCTCTCTCTTTCTTTCCTCTCTCTCTCTCTCCTCTCTCTCTCTCTCTCTCTCTCTCCTCTCTCCTCTCTCTCTTCTCTGGTTTTCTCTGTCTCTCTCTCATCTTTCCCTCCTCTCTCTCTCTCTTCCTGTCTCGTCTCTCTCTCTCTCTCTGATCTGTTCTCTGTCTCTTTCTTCTGTCTCCTCTTGTGTGTCTGTATTGTCTGTCTTTCTGTCCCTCCTCTTTCTGGTAATAGTTTCCTTGACTCTCGACCTTCTCCCATTGTTTCCGATTCTCTCTGATCTTCCCCCTGGGATCCCACTTCCATTTGTAAACCTGACTCTTCTTCTTTTTCCACTCACCCAGATCCTCCTCTGTCTGTCTCTGTCTCTCTCTGTCTCGTCCTCTCGTGCTAAAAAAAAAAAACTTCTCTCAAAGTTCGCGTCACTAAAAAAAAAAGGGTTCCGTCTCCCGTCGCAGTGTCTCTCTGCCTCTCTTTCTCTGTCCCCCTGTCTCTCTCTCTTCACTCTCTCTGTGTCTCTCTGTCCTGTCTGTCTGTCTGTCCTCTCTCTGTGAAGCTCTCTCTTGATAGTGATGTATTGATCTGTTCGTAAACTGATACGTTCCGAAGCTGAACTAGGAAGAGGCGTGGTATTATATCCCTTGACCAATGACCTGTCAGCCAGTGGCCTAACCGATAAAAATACTGATGACTCACGAACTGGGAATACCACGTCCATTGTAAACCTGACTCTCTTTTTGTTAAGCACTTAGATCTAGAGGCTGTCTGTCTGTCTGTCTGTCTCTCTGTCTGTCTCTCTGTTCGTCTCTCTCTCTCTTTCTCTCTCGCTCTCTGTCTCTCTCTCTGTCTCTCTCTGTCTCTCTCTGTCTGTCTGTCTCTCTCTCTCACCATCTCTCTGTCTGTCTGTCTCTCTCTCTCTGTCTCTGTCTCTGTCTGTCTGTCTGTCTTCTGTCTGCCTCTCTCTCTCTCTCTCCTCTCTCTCTCTCTCTCTCTCCCTCTCTCTCTCTCTCTCTCTCTCTCTTCAGTCTTTGATAATGACAGACACATAAAATACGTGACAACAAAATTTTGACTTTTTTTTTTTTTTAACAGTATTGCCATGCATTTTAAAATCACCAAAAAAGTTAAAAGCAATGAATAACCGGACTTCCATGCGAAGAATCACAGAAGAATGAGCCACATTTTGTTTGTTGTTTCCCTGTTTTAAGGATTATTTGGAAGTATTCATAAGGCACCACCACATGTATCTTGAAACGTTTTGATTTTTCAGATGCAGGCTATAATATTGTTATGATTATTATCATTATTATCGCGATGATGATGATGATGATGATGATGATGATGATGATGATGATGATGTAATAAATACTTATGTAGCCCTATTCTCCGGGCTAGACACCAAACACTAAGCACTTTACAATCCACACTCGTTTACACAACGGGCTGCCTACCTGGGTAGTGCCGACTGAAGGGCTGCCAGCTGGCGCTTCATTCAGTCATTTCCCGCGTCATCCAGTCAATATGATTCAATATCGTTCTCTCAATTTCCTTACTTACTTCATTCTTTCCATTTCTTACACAAGGTGTACGCTATGTGTAACGTGTCATCCACACGAACGTCCAAACTGGCCTTCTCTTCCGAAAGTTTATTGATGGGATTTTACGTGTGTGCAAGATGAACGGATATTGATATACGGATCAGAAATCTAGGGACTGAATGGCATGACGTCAGGAATGTACCGAAAGAGTCCATTCCTCCGCTCCGAAGCACTCTTTTGGTACAATTGTTATAACCCTCAGCATCTGACTTACAGCTTAGAGGATCAATGTAGATTCTATGTGATGACACGTTCACAGTTACATTGTGGATGAGGGTGGTAATGCTAGACAATTCTCTTTTCGATTCTACTTCATTAAATATCATCTTCTGGAGGCAGTCTATAAAAAAGGCCAGCCACAAAGTCACAACTTTGACAGTAAAGACTCCTTATTGCAAAAAGTTATTAATAATGAGCCACGAGAAGTTAGCTCTTTATGTTACAGACTAAACTCAATGCGTTAAAATGCAAACATATAAACGACATTAGGTGTCCCTGTGGAGAGAGAATGTTAACGTTCCATATTTTATTCTATTGTCCGTTCACAAAGCGATATTTGCCCGATTCTCTGGCAGTCAAAAAAACAATACTAAAGATGATGATCTCAAAGCCATATTGATGATCAATCACTTCTTGTCACTGCAGCTAAATCTCTTCTTCGGAGTCCTATAGGAACAGCTCTGTAGTTTGCTTGTTATGAAACTTAAAAAAAAAAAAGTATAGGTATGTTTTATTGACGTTTATTTCTGTCAAACAGGGTATTACGTTGATGGGGGATATGAAATGACGGGGTATTCCTATTTGTGATAAAATACTTATGTCATTCAGGATGATTTCAAGATCCGTCTAAAACACTATTTTGTGAAAAGACGCTAAATCAAACAAAACAAAACAAAACTAGACAATTACCGATTTTACAACAAGTATACAGTATATTGCTATACTTGGAAAGATAAAAGTATACGCTGGGAGGATCGCAGGATCCAAAACGTAGTTTACTGATTCAAGATTGGCTGTGTTAGGATGTTGACACAGGAGAATGGGAAATGTACACATGTTCATCACAGAATTTAACGCACGGCAGATTGACAGTTTTAAGCCATATTGGAATGCTGCCATTATTTTGTCAACATAAATTGTTTGTTCTAGTTACCCTTTCATTGCTCGGATTTGTTCTAGTTACCCTTTTATTGCTCGGATTTTGACAGTGAAAAAAGTATTTTGAAAATTTTCTTTTGGCATATCTTGAATGTGGTAGCGTTTTCTTCTCATTCTGATAAAGTGCTTGTATGCAATGTGTATGCGCAGGAGTGGGAAAGTGTGAGCGTGTTCGCACAGACAAGGGTAATAGTCTACAAGCAACATAGTCTGGAAGTATGAAAGAGCGTGTAGGAAGAGAAAATCATTTATGAGAGAGAGAGCGTAGCAATTCCATGATTTCGTGAGACTGGGTAATGTGAAAGAAAAAAAAATGATGAGAGCGTTCGCGGGAATTTCATTAATTCCTGAGACTTGCAATTTCAGTCTTGAAATTAGTAGTCGTTATATAATGTTGTTTGTTGGATTTTAAGCCAGCCTCTTCGTGATGGGCTGGAAGCATTTGAATATTAACTCTCTCTCGGTTTCTGTCTCTGTCTCTCTGTCTCTGTCTCTGTCTGTCTGTCTCTCTCTCTCTCTCTCTCTCTCTCTCTCTCCCGTGTGTGTGTGTGTGTGTGTGTGTGTGTGTGTGTGTGTGTGTGTGTGCGCGTGCGCGTGCGTGCGTGCGTGCGTGCGTGCGTGCGTGCGTGCGTGCGTGCGTGCGTGCGTGTGTGTGTGTGTGTGTGTGTGTGTGTGTGTGTGTGTTTACGCGACATCAAAATGTTGACTTTGAAAAATTCGCCCTACATGACAAAACCACCAGAAAGTGAATGGCAATGAATTTAGCGGACTTCCATACAAACAATCACAGAAGAACGGGCTGCACTCTGTTCGCTGATTCTCTGCTTTAAGAGATTTTCAGAATGTTTTCATCAAACATCACCGCATGTATCTTACGAAGTCTTGACTGCCAGACATAGGCCGCAATATTGATGTGCAGATCAGAACCAAGGGACTGAATGACGATCAGGAATGTTCCCAAAGAGTCCACACCTCCGCACGCAGCGGCGTACTCTCCCGGTACAATTCTGACACCCACAAGCATCTGATTGATGGCTAAACGGGCCCGTATTGATCGCCTGTAACAACATTCTTTAATCAAAGTTTCAGTTTCAGTTTGATCAAGGAGGTGTCGTCGCGTGAGGACTAGTCCATATACGCTACACCACATCCGCGAAGTTTCAAGACCACACTGCGCATGGTTTAAAGGTGTGGGATTCAAGAAATTAATGACTGAGATGAGAGAATGTAAGAAGAGGGTCTCGTGGCTACGACGTGGTAGATGTCTGTCCTACGCATCAGCCCGACGCGCTGGTCAGACGCTGGGTACCTACCTACCTACCTAACATTGCTTGTGCCGTTATTATCATTTTATGCGTGCGTGGTGAGTGTACACGTATGTGTGTACGGTTGTGTGTGTGTGGACATAAGCCCATGTGCCTGAGGGTGGCCATACTAGACAATTGCAGATGTTTAAAAAAAAAAAGTCGAGTATATTGGTATGCTTGGATGAATCGTTGTCACCGATCATCAGCGCCATCTTCTCCAGGTTCCTTCACATAGTCGGCTCTATCATTCTCACCAGATGTCAAATTCATCTTCCTCTTTTCTAAAGGTGAAGAAGCTCCTTGGTGGTGTGCCCCTTGTCATGGGCCATTGACATTGAAACAAGTTCTGCTGGAAAGTTGGGACTTGTATGATGCCAGACTGGACAGCAGACTCCATGAAAATCTTGTTCAAGGGTGTGCCACCTGCAGTGATCTTTGAATTTCTGAAAGACATCAACTTTTTTTTTTTTTCAAACGATCTGAGATTTGGTACTGAAGAAAGAAGTTTGTTTTTTTTTTCTGCGAAATTTCTGGTGTGTGCGTAGGTGTATTTAATCGTGTTGTGTGGATTTGTTTTGAATGACTTGAGAGTTGATTTTAACGTGGTGACAGCCTTGATATGGCTCTTTGCAGTCGGCTGGGCTAAAAGCAACATTATATGTATCGCTCTGTCAAATTTACCTCGTGTTCTCAGCAACCAGTTCCTCTGTATGAGGAAGTAGAAAGACAGCTAGACAATTACGTAGGGAAATAATGAAAAAAAAACGGAAAATATCTGTGCGAATAAAATTAAAGAAAATCACTGTAACGGTGGTTGCGGAGGACCTGAAACGAACTTGAAATTATGTTGTCTGTTCTAACAGCATCTACGTTTTTGGAGTTCCAAACCAGATTGTTTCCTCTACTTTTAACAGCATCTGCGTTTTTTGGAGTTCCAAACCAGATTGTTTTCTCAACTTTTAACAGTATCTGTGTTTTTTTTGAGTTCCAAACCAGATTGTTTTCTCAACTTTTAACAGTATCTGCGTTTTTTGGAGTTCCAAACCAGATTGTTTTCTCAACTTTTAACAGCATCTGCGTTTTTTGGAGTTCCAAACCAGATTGTTTTCTCAACTTTTAACAGCATCTGCGTTTTTTTTGGAGTTCCAAACCAGATTGTTTTCTCAACTTTTAACAGCATCTGCGTTTTTTGGAGTTCCAAACCAGATTGTTTCCTCCACTCTTTAATCTTCAATGGGAAGTTGTCAAACAGTCAGAGCATTCGACTGAGAAGGCGATAGTGGTGAGTTTGAACTGGTGAGGTTGGCTTTTGACGGCTTGGGCTGGCTTTTGACGGCTTAGGCTGGCTTTTGACGGCTAGAGCACCGTCTCTGTTCAGTCAGCATGTTACGCGGGTTGCAGGTTTCGGTCCAGGGAGGCTTACGATAGGAAGGAAGCGAGGAGAAGAGAGAGAGAGAGAGAGAGAGAGAGAGAGAGAGAGAGAGAGGGAGAGAGAGAGAGAGAGAGGAGAGAGACAGAGAGAGAGAGAGAGAGAGAGAGAGAGAACAGACAGACAGACAGACAGACAAAGAAACAGAGATAGATAGGGAGGACACGAGACACACACACACACACACAACACACACACACACACACACACACACACACACACACACACACACACAGAACACAGAGAGAGGAGACAGAGAGAGAGAGAGAGAGGAGAGAGAGAGAGAGGAGAGAGAGAGAGAGAGGAGGAGAGAGAGAGAGAGAGAGGTACCATGGATACGAGGAGGAGAGAGACCTTGCAATTCACTGGATTACGGGAAACCTTGAGACTTTGAGACTTACCTAACATCCCCTGGCTGCTTAAACTGGTGAGAATCTTTTTTTTTTTTTATTATTGTTAAGCTCGATAGAACAATGCATCAGGTACCAGTCCACGATTTACAGTTTAGGCCCCAAAACGCTATAATCGTGTTCTTTGTTACACTCAAACCTGCGCCTGGCTTTTTGTCTCAGAAGAGCAGCCAGGACCAAAATCTATTCATCGCACAGTCCAGATGGTGGTCCATGCCAAACCTGACTCTGAGGCAGGTCTCGGGTTCGGGTCTGTCTGTGCACGCACGATCCACATGACCCTCTTCATTCTCCAGTCCTCTGCTAGATTTTTCACTCCAAAATCCTTGTGCCCTGCCACTAACGGCGTAGAAACACAAGAAGTCCACAAGGCACGCATCATTCTGCTATTTTTTGCTGACATATGGCATTGAACGAATTTTCTGACCCCCAAATTCCGGTAAAAACTTGATCTTTTCCACATTAAAAAAAAAATGTGTTGGGTTTTCTTGTTTGCTTTTTTTTTTTTTCTCCCGGAGCTAGGGCGATTTTCGATTGTTCAAACTTATTGTTACTCCTTGACCATTTGCTGTAACCCCAAAACTCTGACCTTTATCAAGCCAAGATGAATCCGACTCATTCGTAACGCCGGGTGACTTTAGAAACCTTCTCTACTTACTGCCCTGCCAATCTTCTGTACCCCCATCACACCTATTCTCCCTTCTCTGCCCCCCCCCCCCCCCTTCCCTCCCCCTCCCCAGACCCCTCCTCCCTCCACATCTTCACCGTCTTCTGTCAGATGTAGGGCCGCTATCGCCTTCTGATTCCTACTATCTCTCATATTACATGGCAAGAGCACTGACTGGGGAAGATGATGATAGACTTTAGATGGCCGGAGGAGGCGGGGGGGGGGTGGGGGGGGGGTGGGGGGGGGGTGGGGGTGGAGGTGGGGTAGGGTGGGGAGTTAGGGTGGGGTGGGTAGGTAGGAGCGGGGCTGGGGCTGGGGGGGGGGGGGGTGAGGGTACAGCTGGAAGGGATGGTGGACTCTTATTTCCTCTCTATTTTTTTTTTTTTTTTTTTTTTTTTTGTTGCACCTTCTTTGGGACTATTTTTCGGTTTTTTTTTTTTTTTCGTTTGTTTTTCTTTTTCTTTTTCTTTCTTTCTTTTTTTTTACTTCCCTTGTTTTTTTTTTGTGATTTTTTTTCTCTTGTTGACTTTAAAACTAACTTTAACAGCAGCATACTTTCTTCCCTCAGAGTCTGAGTTTTCTCTGTTGGTTTCTTCTGATAGTACATCGTCGGTGTTCCCTTTTATGTTTTTTTTATGTCACCTCTCTTTTCTTTCCTTTCCAATTTTCTCTCTTTCTTTTTGACAGGCTGCCTCTTTCTTACATACCTTCCTCATTTCTCTGTTTTCTTCGCTTATTCGCGTGTTTTCTTTCATCCATTTGTTCCGTTCTTAATCCCCTTTTCTCCATACTTCCTTTATAATTTAGGTCTTTAAGTCTCTCTCTCTCTCTCTCTCTCTCTCTCTCTCTGTCTCTGTCTCTCTCGGGGCTCGGAGGCAAGATGGCGGTCAGTAAGCAGCGTTCAGTAATTTTCTTCTACGTTATGTTGAATTTGCCAGAGTTTGATAGGTGGTCTGTGATGGTCCCTCTGCAGGTAGGCTGTTAAATTATCATCAAAATGATTGGAGTTGAACTGTGGCGAGCTCGAATAGGTCGTTTTTACCTGGCCAGAAAATTGACATTGTTTACATCTGGGAAAAACACAGGCGTGTGAAGTCGATTTGACTTTAAGTGATATGATTATTGCTTGTATTGTTATTTTCGCACTTTTGAAATGCGTGTTCGTGCTGCTGTCAAACCTAGCTGTCATGAACAGTCTTTCGTTCCATTCAGTCATGTCAGATCAGCTGTTAGCATCAGGGACAATGCCAGGGTGGGAAAATCTGACGGCGGCTGATTTTGTTACTGAAAGGCAGATTAGGGCAAGTGTGCATGTGCCTGTGGTTGTAGGCTTGTGTGCGACGAACACTGTGTACCTGATGTGGAAAATTTTGTTGAGCCATGATGTTGAAACGGATCCAGGTCCAATAACTACGCAAGAAACGTGCGACATGAAAGACACGGAAAAGGGCAGGGCGGAGAGTGTGATGGTGGAGGAGAAGAAGGGGGGTGCCTCTGATAATCTCTCTCACATTCTAGCAGCTATCGAGGCCCAAAGTCAGTCATTCAAAGCACAGTTTGACAGACAAAACACACACTTAACTGAACTAGGGAGGAACAATTACAACAGAACAGAATCATCAGAGACGAACTGGGTGAGATAAAGCAAGGCCTAACTAAAGTAGCGGAAAAGTGTGATCAAATAGACCAACGACGTGTAGCAGACTAGAAGAAGAGAACAGTTTGTTATGTAACAGAATGGACACTATGACTGCTGAGTTGGATGATCTGCACACAGAGGCGAAAGAAGAAGGGAGAGATAAGTGCGCGTGTGTGTCTGAAAGAGTGGAAGAACTGAAAGAAGAAGTTACTAGACTGAATGATGAGATGGACAGATTGGAGGATTTTTTTCGCGGCGGGATAATCTGCGTATGTTTGGGGTCCCTCCTGTGCATGGTGGTGTGGGAGGGAGGGGTATGATGATGCGTGTGCTCGTGCGGTGTGTGAGGCAGGCATTGAATGGCGTGGAGGGGGGGAAGAAAAGTGGACAGAAGATGACATTGTAAGGGCACACAGAGTGGGGCGGGCTAGGGCGGGGGAGCCACGGGACAATGATTGTAAAATTTAGTCAGTGGAAGAATAAGATGGAACTGCTCTGGAATAAAGAAGTAAGAGGGCAACTGGAAAGAAGAGGGGTCAGACTAACAACAGATTTAACTCGCAGGCAACAAAACATTGTACACATGGCAAAACAACAAGGCAAAGTAGCAGTGTTTGTTAAAGGCAAGCTGACCGTTCAAAACACGTAAACTAGATGATGACAGACAGTTTGAGGAAAGAAACGATGTTCGTGATGTGCCTGTGCCTGAGCCCACCACCTCCCCTAACCCAAACCTTACCCCTTCCCTCGTCCACCATGAAAATCAACCCCACTCTCCCATCACGTCCCCCTCCCTCCCACCTCCACTCACAGGTTGCTGATGAAAACCTTGTTGAAAACCCCGCAGACAGGAGACCAGAGGGAGGAGGGGGAGAGAGCGTGCATCACCAGCCTCTCTCTCTCCCTCCACAACAGAAGGGCGTGACAGGAGGACGACTCGCAGCACGGCGAACAGGTTTGGTGCAGGTGCACCAAGTCGGGTCACTGGTACGCAGCGTGCAGGCAACACGGGAAACTCGCGAAATCGCGGGCAGTCACTGGGGCCGCGTTCTTACGCTGGCGCCCTTGCGGGTGATAATGCACGGCAGACGGGGATGGGCAATTACCTTAGCGGGCAAAACAGCAACTTGAACAAAGCTAGCTCACAAAGAGGGGGACGTACGTCACGCTCGAGTACCAGCAATAATAAATAACATGAGGCCGATCACCAAACGTCAAGACTTAATTTCCTAAATTACAATGTTGAAAATTTAAAAGAATAAACTCGCTGACATTTCTTTCCTTGATTTTGTTAATAAATATGATATAATTTGTTTAACAGAAACTTTCATCGATCATGCTTTTGATTTCAGTTTTCACTTTAAAAATTATGTTGCGTTTAGTGCTCGTGCTAAGAAACTGTCTGTGCATGGACGCGTTTCTGGAGGAGTTGTCGTTCTTGTTAAAAAAGAGACTTCGCAAACTTTATACAAAAAATTGAAATTGATTGTGAGAATGTTGTCGTGTGATTCGAATTGATAAATGCATGTTTGGCTTAGATAAAGATGTTGTGTTTGTGGGATGCTATGTTGTCCCTGAAGGAGGGCCCCTATATAGACAAACTAATTTCACAGATGGTATACTTATGCTTGAAGATAGTCTGCTGCAGTCTCTTTCTGATAGTAATGTTTATTATATCATGTGTGGTGATATGAACGCCAGAACGGGTTGTGAGAGCAGACAAAGGAGGAAGAAATGTATATAATTATGTGTTTAATGTGCAAAATGATGATGTCAATGAAAATGATGAAATTGTTCCTATGAAAAGATGTTCAAAAGATACAATTGTAAACAAGTTTGGTCGTTCTTTGTTGGACCTTTGCTTTTTGTTTGATTTGTGTATTCTGAATGTTTGTGTGACACTGATGCTGATGGAGAATTTACTTTTGTTGCTCCTCAGGGTTGTAGTGTAATTGATTATTTTCTAGTATCTAGTGAACTATGTTTATATTGTGCTTTAAAGGTAGGGGATACTCTCTTTTCTTGGCATTTACCAGTTCAGTTTACATGGAATTATTGTCCTGTTAAAACAGACGTTCCGTTAGTTGACAGGGTGAGTGAGGAGCGAGTGGTGTGGACAGAGGAGGAAATGTACAAACGTTTAAGAATGAATTGAATTCTGATGATTTTAAACAGTGTTTAGTTACAGCTATGAACAACATGACAGTTGATGTAAATAAGTGTGTGGATGGTTTTTTGTTAATGCTGCTTTTTATATGGAGCTGCGGCATGTATGGTAAGGAAAGTAGGAGGGAAGAAAAAAAAAAAATGAAGATTGGTTTGACGATGAATGTGAGAAGAAGAAGAGAGAAGTAAAGAGATTATTACAAATATTTAGAAGGGCTAAATCAAAAGAGTCAAAAGAAGAAAAGAGTAATTTATATACAAAAGAAAGAAAAGAATATATTGATTTAAGAAAAGAAAAGAAAAAGGAAATTGATGATGAAAAACAGAATACTAAAGCTTAAGCAATCAGTAAATGACACAATGGGCTGAAAAGGAGAGGAAAATTGGGGAAGAGCAGGCGGGGTTCAGGTCAGGATATAGTACAGTTGATCATATTTTCACATTATATGCTTTAGTCCAAAAGGCCTAAAGAAAAATACTAAACTGTATGTTGCTTTTGTTGATTTTAAAAAGGCTTTTGATTCTGTTAACAGAAATGTGTTGTGGCAAGTTCTTAGAAAAACAGGGGTTAAAGGAAAATTGTACTATGCTCTTCGTGGTGTATATAATTCAGTTTTAGCATGTGTTCGTGAGAAAGGATTGTACAGTGACTTATTCAATGTCCTAGAGGAGTGAAGCAAGGTTGTCTATTGAGCCCTCAAATGTTTGCATTTTTTATAAATGAGATAGCTTTAGAAATGTCACATAAAGGCAAACATGGTATACAGTTGATTGCAGGTGCTGTTGAACTGTTTTTGCTTTTATTTGCAGATGATGTAATCTTGTTCTCTAGTACTGTTGTGTTGTTGGTTGCAAAATCAAATAAATGTTTTAAAAAATGAAGCAGATAGACTTCAATTAAGTGTTAATCTAGAGAAAACAAAAATATTATTGTCTTTCGGATGGGTGGTTATCTATCCCAGCATGAAAAGTGGTGGTATGGAGATGTAGAAGTAAAAGTAACCAATAGTTACAAATATTTGGGGGGATGTTATTTACAACTCGTTTAAAGTCTAAATGCAGGGTGGCGTGAAATCGGCAGAAAGGGTAAGAAGGGGGTTGTTGTAGAAATTCTAAGATGCATGAAAAGACTTAATAGCATTGACCCTTCTTTGTTCTGGAAGTTATTTGACTCACAAATAGCGCTAT
Organism: Conus betulinus; assembly: GCA_016801955.1. Lineage (NCBI taxonomy): Eukaryota > Metazoa > Mollusca > Gastropoda > Neogastropoda > Conidae > Conus > Conus betulinus. Next base: position 55,680 of record JADBJO010007482.1, on the reverse strand, counting down.
GCTGACTTATGCTGCAGAAGTTTGGGGATTAGAAGAAAATCTGGAAATGGAGAAGGTACATACTATGGCTATTAAAAGATTCATGAACATTCCACTGCATTCATCAAACACAATGGCTTATGGTGATTCTGGAAGATATCCTTTATTCATTCAAACGTTTTCAAAATCTATTAAGTATGGGTAAAATTGACACAACTTCCAACATCAAGGCTATATGTAGACAAGCATATGATATGCTATTTTACAAATGGAAAGTGGACACTGCAACTGGGTTAGTAAAGTAAAACATGTGTTAACTATTAATGGGTTTGGTATTGTGTGGCTTAGCAAAGAGGTAGGGAACGAAAGGGCATTTATGTCAGAATTTAGGGATCGCTTGATAGCCTGCTATAAACAGAATTGGCATTCAAAAATGGAAGAAAATGACAAGTATTCATGGTTTTATTCCTTTAAAAGTATTCTACAGCCGGAAATGTTTTTGAAATCTGTTACTAATAAATGGCATATAGAAGCATATTGGCCAGATTTAGAAGTCGGACCCTTGGTTTTAAAGCAAATAAGAAATGGTTTTGCAATGAAGTTTTTGTTGATGATGTTTTGTGTGTTGTGTCCAGATAACAGTAAGGAAGATGAAGAGCACTTTTTGTTTCAATGCAAGGCATATGAAGATAAAAGGAAAAAAAATCAAAACTGTTTAATTTAATGCCAGAAAGACCATTTACTTTGATTGAACTATTATCTTCGGATGATGGAAATATTCTTCGTCTGTTTGCTAAATATATTGCCGAATGTTATGATATCAGAGAGAAAAAAAATGTCTGTTGCTGTTGTCCCTGTGAGATAGTGCTTTGGTTCTTCGTATGTCATAGCTGGTCATTTAGGCCAACGTTTGGTGATCTTTGTTTGTCGTTGACTTTATTATTCCCAGATAGATCAATACCGGGAATCATGTTTGTAATGTGTTACACATTTTTCGTTTCATGAATTCTTGACGCTGCATTAATGATAGCCCCCTTGACATGACCCCCCCTCTCTCTCTCCCTCTCTCTCTCTCTCTCTCTCTCTAATTCCTAACGTCTCTCTTAATGGCAGAGTACGGGCCAAAACAAAAGGGGTATCGCTTGGAAGGGGGATTACCCTTATTTCTCCCTGATGCGTGAACTTTCTTTTTTTTTTTATTTTCATTTTGTTTTGTTTTTGTTTGTTTGTTTGTTTTAACGTTTGCATTGTTTACCAGATTAATCTCTTAATTTCCTGCTTGGGTTTCTCAACCACCCTGGCTCCTTCATTTCCTGTGTTGTTGTCTTGCGTTTCTTTTGTCTCTTTCTTTCTTTCCTTCTTTTCTAATCACGCTTTATCTCTGTTCCTTTTCTTTTGATCTCTCCTTGTCTCTCCCTTTCCTTTTCCTCTTACCCACCCCCCCACCCCTTTTTTTTTATCTTTCCTTGTTTTGTTGCCTTGTTTGCTTGTTTCCTTGTTGTGTTTCGTTTTAATTTTCATTGTGGTCTTGATTCCTGTTTTTTTTTTCTGGCTTCCTTTCTTTCAGTGTCCTTTGTCTGTCTGTCTGTCTGCTCTGTCTCTCTCTCTGTTTCTCTCTCTTTCTCTTTCTCTCTTTCTCTTTCTCTCTCTCTCTCTCTCTCTCTCTCTCTCTCTCTCTCTCTCTCTCCAGAGCGAAGACAGATAGTAGAGAACTGACTTGGGAAAGGGCTGACTACGGACTACTGGCAGGGATGAATCGCTCGCCCTGGCGTCTTCCTGTATCCTCCTTCCCTCTCCCTATCCCCACCCCCACCCCACACCACCTTTCCCCCCTCTCTCTCTCTCTCCTCTCTCTCTCTCTCTCTCTCTCTCTCTCTCTGTCTCTCTAGTTCGTTGTCAGTTTGACTGGGGTTTTTTTGTTTGTTGCTTTTTTTCCTTTTCTTCCCGTTTGTCATCCATGCTACAATTCAATTCAATTCAGTTCATTCAATCAATTCAATTCAATATACTTATTATCTCATAGAGGAGAAACTTGTTGCATGATCAGCAGTAAAAGTCTTTACAGATTTAAGACCATACACAACACTGACACAGTAAAGCACAAATAAAATTATGCATATAATCATGATTGTACTGATTGTGATAGGTATTATATACAAGTATTTAAGTACCAAAAAAAATCTAAATTTTCACCTGTACACACACACACACACACACACACACACACACACACACACACACACACACACACACAGAGAGTAGCTGTGGTTCTTCAGAGAGAGAGACTTACACGTAGTTGGGTTGTCCACCGAGCTGTCCAGCTTGACATTCTACTAACATCAACTTTGAAATCCGTGCAGTTTAGTGTGACCTAATACGCAATGGGTACGGTGGAATATAGTGTAGTTTAACGTACTGTGTACAAAAAAAAAAACTATATAGCACGTTATAACATAACGTGTACACGATCCGATCCAGTAACACAAACTGTAAAACATAACATGTGGTGGTGTGTAAAAAGCAGTACAATACGAAGAACGTTAATACAACGGAGAACAATACGAGGCAACGAAATTCAAAGCTGCGCGACAAGATTGTGCGTACGGTGTCAGACGACGAAAACACAGCACGACACAACATAATGCAACACAACGCAACACAACGCTACACAATGCAACACAACGCAACACAACACAATGCAACACACAACACAATGCAACACAACACAAAGCAAGGCAACACAACGCAACGCATCGCACCACATCACAACACAACACAACACAACGCAAGACAAGACAAGACAAGACAAGACAAGACAAGACAAATAACACAATCCAGTATCCCTCACTATTTGGCTTGGGGGAACAAGTCAGAACGACCTGTCACAGCCCTTCAAGGTCTTTCATGAAACCAAAGAGCACACAAAATAATGATCAAGTTTCCGGCCAACCTACCAGCCGCCGTGGCAAGGTGGTTAGCGTCGCGGACTCCCGGCTCCAGGTCGTGGGTTCGAATCCTATCAGAGTCATGTGGGTTTTTTCGCTGCCCCGACCGGCTCCTGCCCAGAGTTGAGTTTGCTGCGGACTCAGTTAGGAAGACTGGGGACCATACAGTCGAGTTTCATCCTCTTAATGGATGCGTTTCTGAGAGTGTTGCTCAAATTTCCTGACCAACACTGCAGGTGTCTGTATCTCTCGGGCC
>JADBJO010007482.1:45000-47500 GCA_016801955.1 Conus betulinus | reverse complement strand
CTCCTCCCATTTCATTCTGTCAAAGATGAAGTAGAACAAAGGCCCTTTTCATGGCTGACTGGAAGAATCCGGGATACGTGGATGTCTGTGGCAAGCCTGGGAACATTCCAGTGGGCCGAGCCTGTCTTGCAAGGCTTCGAAGATAATATCGGGAGGCCGACTGTTTCTCCCACATACAAAAATGTACATAGCGTGTCATCTGTGTAAGTACATACGTATGGGGGGGGGGGGGGGGGGGGGGGGGGGCTGGGATGCGTGCGTGTGTGTGTGTGTGTGTGTGTGTGTGTGTGTGTGTGTGTGCGTGCGTGCGTGCGCGTGCGTGCGTGCGTGTGTGTGTGTGTGTGTGTGTGTGTGTGTGTGTGTGTGTGTGTGTGTGTGTTGAGAGAGAGAGAGAGAGTGCGCGCGCGTGTGTGTCCGTTTGTGCTCTGTGTGTGTTTAGGTATATGTGCGCGCGCGCGTGTGTGTGTATGTGTGTGTGTGTTCTGTGTTCTGTGTGCTGTGTGTGTATGTGTGCGCTCTCTCTCTCTCTCTCTCTCTCTCTCTCTCTCTCTCTCTCTCTCTCTCTCTCTCTGTGTGTGTGTGTGTGTGTGGTGTGTGTGTGTGTGTGTGTGTGGAATGTGGGGATAGTATGAAGGGGTATAAGTGAGTGGTTTGTGAATGAACGACTTTTTTCCTCTTTGTCGTTGTTGGTTTAAACCAGTGTTGTGCTTTACAGGTACTGTTCGCCTGTGTGTGAATGCATATACAGTAGAAATTAAAATATTCGCTTTCAGTTTCCGCGAATAAAGCAAAACTCTGGATTTGTACGGAGAAATCCAAATTTGTTCCAATTGTTCCGTAATTATGACAAGAACTTTTTACTTTACATGTACATATCAAGAGTTCAGAGAGCATCGGAAATTGACTGAGGGGATTAAGATGATCTTATCTAGTACAAATGAGAAAAAGTTTTCACTGAGTAAATGAACATTTTGCTGGATAAATCTAAGAAGACGGGGCTGCACTGCATTACCCATTGGCCTGTGAAACGCCGTGTTGAAACACTCAACCACAAGATTGCTGTTTCTGAGTGTGTCACCACTCCTACTTGGAGTTTTAGTTATATGATTTCACGAAACCCCCCCCCCCTCCCCCCCCCTCCCTTGATGTAGCCTATGAATCTACAGCATCCCATTTGTCCGTAAGGAGGAAAGTGTGTCGACAGCTTCAAAGTAGAGCACCAGTTTTGGAAGTCAAACGTTATGAATTTGAATCGCTCCGGCGCCGTACATCTCGAGTACCATTTTTTCACTGCCCGTCTGAAAGAGTTGTCGTTCTTGTGGTGTTAGAGATGTATTGGATAGATGACGTAGTTCCGCTGTTCCAGGATGGTTTTTTACCTCTCCTCTGCCAGAATTATCTTTTGTGCGTGTGGATCTGGAACTTAACTACGTAGGTAACATCCATGCAGCGTGTCTCGTTTTCTTTTTTCCTCGTCGCTCGCTGCTTTTTTTTCCTTTCTACGCTGATCGATGAGAATAAAGATGATGAAGATGATGCTACCGATGTCCATTCCGGTCTCAGGCTGCATGACAGGGCTGTACTCTACGCTCACTGTCATAGTATATCCCTAGCATCAACCAGGCCCGAGAGATACAGACACCCGCAACGTTGGTCAGGGAATTTGAGCGACACTCTGAGAGACGCATCCATTAAGGGGATGAAACTCGACTGTGTGGTCGCAGTCTTCCCAGCTGAGCCCGTAGCAAACTCAGCCCAGGGTAGGAGCCGGTCCGGGTAGAAAAATCCCACATGGCACTTATGGGAGTCGAACCCACGACCTCCATGCTAGGAGTCCGCGACGCCAACCACTTCGCCACGGCGGCTGGTGCTCATCTTTATTCCGCTCTTCCTACTTCATCTTCATCGTTGCCACTATCAACATATTTCATGAAGCTGCTTTCTCACTTCCCTCGGAGCTTTTGCTTTCGTAGGCATGAGTTAAAAGAGTGCTAAAGTTGATAGACATACGGCTGTATGCAGTGCTAGGAACAAAAGGATGTGTAACACTTACAAATGATAAATAAGTCCATCTCAGGAAGTTCTTCGTTTTCAAGGAGAAACATGATGTATATTCTTTTCAGTGTTCAATTCAGCAAATCAACAAATTGCTCTCCTCTTCATTCGCTGTATCATTCAGCAAAATTCAGAGAAAACAATACAGTTTATTCGGTTTCAGTGCCAGCTGCGGCAACTAAGAAAAAAAAAAAAATCGGTGATTTAGTTTAGCATACACGTTTTCGGCACAAGGTCGTGAATTGTCAATGAAAACAAAACAGAAGAGAACGATATCGGCTGAAGTGGATTCTAAATTGAAAAGAAAAATACTTTCCCCCTTCCTTCTTTCCCCCCACAAAATTATGCGCATGCGAGCTGGCACGTGCATACATACACACACACACACACACACACACACACACACACACACACACACACACACACACACACACACACACACACA
>JADBJO010007482.1:20000-40000 GCA_016801955.1 Conus betulinus | reverse complement strand
GAGCAAGTCTTGAGGGGAGCTAGAAAGGCCAGAGGCGGATGTCAAAGTGCCATTGAGTGAAGAAGAAAAAAGGAACTGACAGAATCGTGTAATCAGCTCCGTCGTTCTTTTAAAAAAAAAAAAAAAAAAAAAAAAAAAAAAAAAAAGGGGGGGGGGGGGGGGGGGGGGGAGAAGGAAATCAAGAAAGAAAGAAAGACAAGCTTCCCATTTCCTCTAAGCGGAAATAAAGAAAGACTAAGAGCCCACCCGGAAGAGACGCGTGGAATACGTGCATGTCTGCGAGAAGCCTAGAAGTCCTTTGAACTGGACAAAGAGCTTAGCTGGCAAGGCTTGAAGTGGGAGGGGGGGGGGGGGGGTATAAAGGTGGGGGTGGGGGGGGGGGTGGGGCGGAATGTTCCTTGAAGAGTAATGACAAGGAACAAGGCGTGCCCTGTTACTACTGCCGGAGAGAAGAGGGTGAGGGGCGGGTGGGGTTAGGTCTGAAAAAAAGAAGGTTGATACGTGGGCGAAAAGAAAAGAAAACAAAAAAACAAATAAACACGCATGCGCACGCTCACGTGTGTGTGTGTGTGTGTGTGTGTGTGTGTGTGTGTGTGTGTGTGTGTGTGTGTGTGTGTGGACCAGTTTGTCCCTCAGATCACACAATTTTTGGCAATTTTCAAAGAAATCATAAAAAATCACCACCTGGGAGCATGAAACATACACCATGGGATAGAAAAAAAAATATATTATTGTATTTATCAAAAATGCTTACCTTCAGTGAGGAATCTACACAGTTCACATGATATAAGTAAGTCCAAAATGATACACATTTTGCAGAAAAACAAAAACTGTTTGTGCACACTGTAATCCATTTCTTCATGCTCTCTGTCCTCCCACACAAATTCAGTTACACTTCTGAGTTTGGTACGACCTACAGATAATAGTATATTTATGACAACTGCATAAAATCATAAGAATTTGACCACAACATGCTTGATCCACTCAAAATCGTGTGATCGCTGGAACTGAGAGCAGGTCAATTCAAATCCGTATAAAAACTACTTCAGAATACACCAAGAACTGTCTAAGGGAAGCAACTGCAAAAAAAAAAGGCCCTAAGCTGTCCCTGAAACGAGATTTATTGCCCTTTAATAAAAGGAGGTGTGATTTAAATATCGTCAAACTCCGTCGGAAGTATGCGTCCGACTCGTCTTCAAGCGATTTGAACAGCTTCCGACAAGCCTCGATTCGGCGCAAGATGGGCGTCGAATGAAAACGAGGCCGTCGGGAAGGAGACTATGCAAGTTAAAATAGTAATGATGATAATGATAATGCTAATTTTAATAACGATACTGATCACGACAACGATAACCGTTTTTTTTTTTTTTTTTTTTTTGTTTTTTTTTTAAGAAAAAAAAGAAAATTGATGTAGATTGAAGATAGCCGCCTGGTATTTCTTACCATGCCACAAAAATTGTCACTTACTGTTATCGTGTGCCATCGTGTACCGGTGGAAATGGAGGACACGTATAAACACCGCATGCATCCTATGTGAGAAACTGGAGGAATAAATGAGATAAATGAAAATGAGTGACTGATATTTGAATGGTACGGGAAACGACTGAATGAGCGCCAGTAGGCTGCTCTTCGGCCGGCTCTACCTGGGTAGGCAGCCCGTTGAGTGAGTGAGGTAGTGTGTTTATTGTAAAGCGCTTAGAGCTTGGTCTGTGACCGAGGATAGGCGCTATATAGCAGTTGTAGTAATGAGAAAGGAGGGGATTAGAGGATAATCGCACGGCATGGTTGTCGTGGCAACAGTGTTAGTGACAACGGCGTTAGTGGCGACGATGATAACTTTAATGACGGTAATGTAAAAAGAAAATAACACTGGTTTCGATTTTTTTTAATACCAGTTTTATTCTTGATATTACCATATCAATACATAGTTGTGTACATCAATGTCTATACCAGCGTTATTATTGATATTACTAACATTACCATTATCGTCACCATCATCCCCTTTCTCCTTGTCGTCACCCCCCCTCCCCTCCCCCCCCTCCCCTTCCTTACCCTCCCTCTTCTTGCTCCAGTTTCCACACTGCAGCGCTCTCATATTCATTGTCGCAGGAAGACACAAAATTGATTCTCCAAAGCTGAAGAGTTTATTGAACAGACATAAGGGTTTCTGCGTGAAGACTGGAGAGGGGCGAGCCAAGGGACAGAACACCAGTAGTAGTGGTGGTGGCAGCTGGGGGTGTGTGATAGGATGGGATGTTGGGGTAAGACATGGAATAGAATGGAGAGAGAGAGAGAGAGAGGAGAGAGAGAGAGAGAGAGAGAGAGAGAGAGAGAGAGAGAGAGAGAGAGAGAGAGACAGACAGACAGACAGACAGACAGACAGAGGCGGACGGACGGACGGACGGACGGACAGACAGACAGACAGACAGACAGACAGACGGACGGACACAAAGAGAGACAGAGAGACAGACGGAGAGGCAGAGACAAAAACAGGGAGATAGAGATCTTTACTATTGAGGATGTAACATAGACCTGTGCGATTTGTTTTTCATCCTGCCCTTGCCAACGAGATGAAAAGACGGTAAACATGTAGCAAAGATTACAAAGAAAGTATGAAAATCAATAAACATGTATTCTGCAAGGTATGACACATATCGTTACGTCTAAGGACGAATCATTAACAACGAAATTTACACATGTATTCATCAGCAGACAGGGAGGAAATAGTGGGGTCAGAGAGAGAGAGAGAGAGAGAGACAGACAGACAGACAGACAGACAGACAGACAAAGACAGGGGGGAGGGGGGGGGGGGGGGGAAGGATGGGAGGTAGGGAGATACAGTATATATTAAAAGGGTGAATGGATGATGAATTAAAAGATATTGAGTTGAAAAAGGAGAGGCAACGAATAACGGGAGAAAATCTCTGACAGTCGCGTGGCTCGTTCATTATGTTTAACCCCCCCCCCCCCCCCCCCTCTCTCTCTCTCTCTCTCTCTCTCTCTCTCTCTCTCTCTCTCTCTCTCTCTCCCTCCATCGTTCAAACTAACTAAAATCGACCGCTGTGTCATGATAAAACGGACTGAAAATAATGCGTTTGAATACGGGCATTAAAACAGTGCCAAATGATGGTCCACTCTTCCCCCCTTCGTGAGGACCAAAGGCCTGCGCATGAATGAATGAACCGATTCGATTCAATCCAGTCTTTCTTTCTCTCGCCCGATCGGTCCCTTAGCCCCCATCCTATAACCTCCAAGGCTCCCGCTTCGCTTACAGACCCCCCCCCCCCAACCATCTCTCTCTCTCTCTCTCTCTCTCTCTCTCTCTCTCTCTCTCTCTCTCTCTCTCTCTCTCTCTCTCCCACACATCATGACTCAGAATCCTTCGTTGCAGAAGGAGATCCGTGTATGACAGACCGTGTGCTTGTGGTGATGGTGATTCCTCTGACGTTAACGAGTCAGCCGCAGCCCATTCAGACACTACCACGATCAGAAACATTGTGTTGTATTTAGAAGAAATGTCAAGGACAATGGATGACCGCTTCGGTGCCTTGAAGGAAGAAGTGAAAGGCAGTGCAACGCATAGCACGTGGGGGTTGAAAACGGAAAGCTTGGCTCTCCACCGTGACAGCTGCACTCTGGCATCTGTTGATCAACATTTTTTCTTTTTTTTTTTTTTTTTTTTTTTTGGAAATTCTGATTGACTGTTATTTATGTTCGATGTCGAGAACTGAATTCTGTGCTTTTCCGTGATCTAGATTTCACATCACCATGAACTTTCTTGCAATGTTATCTGTCGTGCTTAGTTGTAAGTGTTGTTTATGCTCTGTCCCTATCCCCACCCCCACCCCCGCCCCGTGTCCCCTTGTGAATGGCTTTGTAAAGCTTTACACAATAAAAACATTCTCTCTCTCTCTCTCTCTCTCTCTCTCTCTCTCTCTCTCTCTCTGTGTCTGTCTCTCTCTCTCTCCATCGATTTTTGTCTCTAGTTTCTTCTAACAGTAAGCAGAATAGCTTGACCTGTATTAAATCTTTATTACTGCCTTTCTTTCCTTTCGTTCTTTCTTTGCTTCCCTTCCTTTTTCTCGTTCTCCGTTGTTTTCTTCTTCTTCTTCTTCTTCTTCTTCTTCTTATTTCCTTTCTACTTTCTTCCTTGCTTTGAGCTGGGTTTCCTTCATATGTTGCAGACAAGAGGCGGAGAGGGACGGGGAGGGATACAAGTGGGGTGGAGTGGAGAGGGGAATGGAAGGGAAGGAATGAGGGGAGGGGCGGGGGGGGGGGGGGGGGGGGGGGGGGGGGGGGGGGGGCATCGCTTGTGACAGTAAATCGTGTCACTGGCACGAATTTGACAAATCCCTCTGATCAGCATGCCCTGGTTTGTTGAACTACGAACAGTGTGTTTCCGCCTTGCTTCCCCAAATGACGGTCGGCCCCTCTTCGGATCTGTCATCTGTTCCCGCTTCTTCCGGCCGGCACGAATTATGGGAATGTTCTCTCGTCTTGTTTTTGTTTTTTTTTGTTTTGTTTGTTTTGTTTTTTTGTTTGTTTTTTTTTTTCTTCACTTTCAGCGTTCAGTGGAGAGGAAATATGAGCTCTCTATTTTTTTATTTTTTTTTTGGGTCTGTTTTTATGTCTTCCATGTTTTTTTCTTTGTTTATTTTCGTTTGCTTTTTTTTTTATATATTTTTTTATCTTTAGTTTGATTCTTTTCTTGTCTGTATTCATATTTTTCTGGACTTTTTATGTCAGTTGAAGATCTCTCTCTCTCTCTCTCTCTCTCTCTCTCTCTCTCTCTCTCTCTCTCTCTCTCTCTCTCTCTCTCTCTCTCTCTCTTATCTGTCATGTGTTTATGAAAGTATTTATCTACTTAACTACCTGCTATGTATTTATCTGTTTCCTATCATGCCAACGATTATTCTCTCTCTCCTTACTCTCTCTCTCTCTCTCTCTCTCTCTCTCTCTCTCTCTCTCTCTCTCTCTCTCTCTCTCTCTCTCTCCCTCCCCCCCCCCCCCCCTTAAGTATATGTCGGGTAGCTGCTTTGTTTCATTCCCCTTTTACTAACAATGCCACTTGTTCTTGTTCCTGTAGATGATCTCCTCTCTCTCTCTCTCTCTCTCTCTCTCTCTCTCTCTCTCTATATATATATATATATATATATATATCTGATGTATATCTGTATATATCTGTCTGTCTATCTCTATATCGATCTGTCTGCCTGTCTATCTATCTCTGATCTATATATATATATATATATCTATATCTGTCTATCTATATCTATATATATATATCTATCTATCTGTCTGTCTATCTGTCTGTTATCTCTATCTCTTATCTATCGATCTGTCTGCCTGTCTGTCTATCTCTCTCTCTATCTCTCTGTTTGAATACGTTATCCAGGAAAAGGAGCACATTGGCTGGCCCTGGAGAGCGTGGTAAGAAAGAACAAGACTGGACCTCAGTCCATGAATGCGAACTGTGTGTGTGTGTGTGTGTGTGTGTGTGTGTGTGTGTGTGTGTGTGTGTGTGTGTGTGTGTTTTTAGCTGTTATTGTCGTTGTCGTCGTCGTTGTCGTCGTCGTCGTTGTCTGTCATCTGTTGTTTGTCAACCGTTCCCCAAACCATCTCTGTTTTCCCGTTGCTCTCAACCAGACGTGCTCCTCCGTGCAGTGGACTGGGCATTGGAGGAGAGCTGGGAGTCAAAGATGGGGGACAGACAGAGGTGGCGGGGGGGGGGGGAATGGTGGGTGTGAGGAGACAGAGGAGGTTGGGGGGGGGGGGGGGGGGGGGGTGGGGTTGGGGGGGGGGGGATCAGAGGTACAAGCAGGGGAGAGGGGGGAGATGTGGGGGGGGGGGGGGGGGAGGGGAGGGGGGGGGGGGGATGGTTTCAAGGGATTCGGGTTCGTGATGGACACATGCAGGTGGAAGGTAGGCTGGGGAGACGGTTGGGGAATGGGAAAAAGGAAGGAGAACAGATTGTCAATGATTCCTTCAAAGTAAGAACAGAATACAAAAACACAAATATCGTAAATGAAATAAAAGAAAAGAAGAGGAAATGAAACAAGAGTAGGGAAAATGAAGTTCATCAAGAAAAAGAAAAACGAACGTTCTTCCTGGATTTAAAGACAACAGATGTGACGAGAGGCAAGTTGAAATATTTACTTCCGTGTGTGTGTGTGTGTGTGTGTGTGTGTGTGTCCCCTCTTTTCCCCTCTTTTTTCCATCCTGTTCTATTCAGACATTTGGATTATCAAAACATCTACTTTTTCAGCAAGATGTTTCTTAGAGAGAAAGGCAGAGAGAGAGAGAGAGACCCTCACACGCGCCTACAAACACACGTGCGCGTATGTGCACGCACACGCGTTTTTTTCGTCTCATATCACCAAGAGTGGATAGAGGTTAAATTAGAAACTCACACACACACACACAGAGAGAAACACAACACACATACAGGCACGCTCGCGCACACACACATGGGGAGATGAAAGGGAGGTGGGGAACGATGATGATGTGGATAGGAAGATGGAGGTTGTGGTAAGGCAGTGACGGGTAACCGTAGGTTCGGTTGGATGGGTCAGGTGATGTTAACATCTTTTTTTTTCTTTTTTGTTGCTGAGTGGGTGCAGCTGGATGTACAACTGATGGTTTTGTTGCCTGCCTGTCCGTCTCTTGGTGTTCTACCTGCCTCTTTTCATTTCAATCTCTCATATATATATATAGCTGAACAATTAAGTAGTGGGGGGAAACAAGTACAGGTTAACAATTCTTACATCATTATAGTAACGACTTGGCAAAGATTTGAAATTGAGAGGGGAAAAAAAAACTTTGAAGATGAAGTAAATGGGAAAATGTATATCATATATAAATGAAAACCCTCCACTAGCTGCATGAGGAAATTCTCGCAATTCCTCTCGAAGGGAGATCTATAATGTATCGCCTGCTCCGAAGTAAGATCTTATGTATCGCCTGCTCCGAAGGGAGATCTATAGTGTATCGCCTGCTCCGAGGCCTTCGTCCACTGAATCGGGACTCATCAGAGAGACACGACTGATTATGTCTGTGCTCTTGGCGTCACATAGAGAGACACCACAGTCCATAATTCTGTGGTGTTCTGACCGCCAAGGGTTCGAAAAAGAATCCAACAGCACCCCGAAAGCAGCCAGCGAAAGGTAGTAGAACTAAACAAAACGAAAGTGTGGAGAGGGAAAAAAGTTGCTGAAAACTAAAAACATAACGCAAAACAGTATAAATGTGAGGGACAATCTTTGAGCCTATGCTTGAGGATCATTTAAGGATGCAAGGGAGATCAAAAGATATGGAACAGTCTGGAGTGGTCAGCTCTGCTGTTCAATAACTCAAGCATTATCAGCGGCTAACAACTGTGCAGAAAAACCTTTCCTTGGATCTCCTAACTGACTGACCAAACAATATAATGCTGAACAATTAAGTAGTGGGGGAAAACAAGTACAGGTTAACAATTCTTACATCATACTAGTAATGACTTGGCAAAGATTTGAAGTTGAGAGGGGAAAAAAACTTTGAAGATGAAGTAAATGGGAAAATGTATATCATAAATATGAAAACCCTTCACTAGCTGTATGAGGGAACTATCGCAATCCCTCTCGAAGGCAGATCTGTAATGTATCGCCTGCTCCGAGGCCTTTCGTCCGCTGGATCGGACACATCAGGGAGACACGGCTGGTTGTGTCTGTGCTCTTGGCATCAAATAGAGAGACACCACAGTCCATAATTCTGTGGTGTTCTGTGGTGTTCTGACCGCCAAGGGTTCGAAAAAGAATCCAATATATATATATATATATATATATAATATATATATATATATATATATATATATATATATATAATGAATACTTACATAACGCCTATTCGCGGCTAGAGACCAAGCTCTAAGTGCTTTACAATCAACACTCGTTTACACAGCAGGCTGCCTACCTGGGTAGTGCCGACTGAAGTACTGCCAGCTGTTGCTTCATTCAGTCGTTTCCCGTGTCATCCAGGCACTATCGCTCAAGATCGTTCACTCAGTTTTCCTTACTTCCTTCATTCTTTCCATTTCTCGCGCAGGGTGCATGCTATGCGTAACGTGTCATCCATACCAACGGCCAAACTGGCCTACTCTTCCGAAAGTTGGTGATGGGATTTCTCTCTTTCTCTCTGCTGTATGTCTGTGTGTCTGAATGTTTATCTGTCTGTCTGTCTGTCTGTCTGTCTGTCTGTCTGTCTGTCTCTCTCTCTCTCTCTCTCTCTCTCTCTCTCTCTCTCACACACACACACACACACACACACACACACACACACACACACACACACACACGCACACACACACACACACACACACACACACACACGCTATCTCTCTCTCTCTCTTTATCTTCCTATCTCTTTCTCTCTCTCTCTCTCTGTCACTCTCTCTCTCCCCTAATCTTCCTCTCTCTGTCTCTGTCTCTCTCTTTATCACACTCTCTCTCCTTATCTCTCTCTCTCTCTCTCTCTCTCTCTCTCTCTCATCTCTCTCTCTCTCTCTTCTCTCTCTCTCCCTCTCTCTCTCTGCCTATGTGTCTGCCTGAGTATGTGGTTTTATTTAGTTTTTTTTTTGTTCAATTCAATAGATGGATATTTACTGATAAAGAAAGGAAACAGACAAACGTGGTGAACATGTCTGTAACCCGTAGCAGCCCTGAATGCTATCACGAGGAAAATTGGCTCTAACACAATTGATGACCCAACTTCTTCTTACCTTTGTAGAAAGAAAGGAAGAGTCCTCAGAGTGAATCAGTCTGTCTCTTGCAACCATTACTCAGGTTTCTGGATGTCGCTCTGAGGATTAGAGGATTAGAGAGCAGCTAGGGGTAGTATCCTCAAAGAGAATGGGCCAAATCCAAGAGCCAAAGGTCATGACAAAGTCGAAGGTCATCCGAGATTCCAAGCGTGTTTTATGCTAAGTTTGATCCCCTTTAGTTTTTTGTACTCCCAGTTCTCATAGAACAGGGAGTACGTGACAATGGGAACGAACAAATGCTGTCTGTCTGTCTGTCTGTCTGTCCGTCCGTGCTCAAAATGTGTTCCACTCGCTCCAGACAAAAACTGCAGGGCTGATCTTTCTGAAAATCGGTAGGTATGTTCATTATGGGTCACGGGTGATGCCCGATGTTTTTATGTTTACCGTTGTACCTGTTACTAACGGTTATAACGGACCATAACAGTTTTTTTTCTTTTTTATGGCATATCTCAGAACATACTTGGCCGATCTTTCTTAAAAACTTGTAGGCTTGTTCAGTATGGGTCACGGGTCATGCCCGATGTTTATTTTCACCATTATAGCCGTTACTAACGGCTATAATGGCCCATAACGTTTTTCTTCTTCTTTATGGAATATCTCAGAAAGTACTCAGCCGATCTTACTGAAAATTTGTAAGTGTATTCATTATGGGTCACGGATGATAATTGGTGTTTTATTTTACCGTTATGTCCGCTACTAACGGCTATAACGGCCCATAACGGCTTTTCTTCTATATGGAGTATCCCAGAAAGTACTTGGCCGATCTTTCTGAAAATTTGTAAGTACGTTCATTATGGTCACGGATGATGCCCCGATGTTTACCAGAATAGCCGTTACTAGCGGCTATAACGGGCCAAAAAAAACGTTTTCTCTCCTCTTTATGGAATATCTCACGCGTATTCAAGATAAACTGGCAGTACGTTTATATGCTTTGCATCTTGTTCTTCTTTAGTGCAGCAAGACCCATGCAAGATGGTTCACAAACTAACATAAAACGGCTAAGGAATGTTTTAAGGGATGGCTTCTCTGGTGCACATTGAAGGACGTGTATCTCACAGGATTTGGCAGCGGACAGGTGATACGAGGTGGGCAAGGCACATGAAAATAAAAGAGAAAATATTCAATTCTTCTTTCATGTTCTTTGATCAATGTCATTATTGCAGTTATGTTTTTCATCAGAAGGATGGAAAGGTCAAGGTTTCTTTCAGGGGCTCTTTTCATGGGACTTGTTTTCTTGCTGAACTGTAAATCGATTAAATGTGTGTTTTCAGATTTTAAAAACAAAAAAAAAAAAGCATTGTGAAATATGGTATGGTGTAATGTTTACTTGTAATACCGGTGTGAGGACAGCTCTCACTGTTGTGATTTCAGAGTGGCAATACTGCTGTCAAGGCAGCTTTCTCCACAGTTCTGATATCATGGTTAAATTTGAAATACTAGTGAGAGAGACCAGCTTTCTTCACAGTTCGGATCTCAGAGTTAATGACCTTCAACAGGACGCACTAATGGCAGTCAAAGATATCCGTCTAAGAAGCATGAGGGGATGGAGATTCACTGACACCACACAAAGACCACCTTGATGATAGGACCTACAGATAGGAAGAAAAAAAAAAAAGGTGATTGTTTTTATGATGGATGCTAGAGGGATTTGAACTCACAACGTCTGACTGCAAACTCGTTCCTCTACCACTGAGCCAGGCAGACACCTCTGATCTGAGAGGCTGGTGAGATGATAGTATAAGCATGTTTTTGACCTAGACCTAAAACGGATCATACATGCTGTAGGCCTGACTTGATCCTTATAGATCACGTTTGGAAATCTTCAAGGGGGGAGGCAATCTGTGTCGGAGCCCACAGTCAGCAAGAGTGACCCCACCATTTTCAGATGCTGCCGGTGGGGCACGGTCAAAGCCATGCTACGCCATCGTTCAGCGTAGTGCTCCAATCCGTGAGAGAAAAATAACCAGACCAATGGGTGTGGAACAACCCGTCTGAAATACACAATGAGTCAATGAGTATCCAAGTCGTATTCCTGGAGCGCGAGTCATTTCAAATATTCCACTATCTGGCGCTGTTGATTGACGCATAAACTAAAAAAAAAAAAAAAAAGAGAGAGAGAGAAAAAAACGCCGCTTGTATTGGAAAGGCATGCGATGTTTTCCTTCTTTTCTGAACAGATCACAGAGTTTATTCTGGATGGTTCAACAGGTAATCAGACTGGACCCGAGTGATTCTGCAGTAACACGTACTCTGGGAGGCGGGGAAGGGGGGACGGAGGGACGGAGGGAGAGGGGGGGGGGGGGGTAGCTGCCTTGCAAGAATCATGATATGAACAGTTCTGTGCAGACTCCTGCTATTTGCTGCGACTCAAAGTCATCGGGGGTGTGGGCTGTGTGTGTGTGTGTGTGTGTGTGTGTGTGTGTGTGTGTGTGTGTGTGTGTGTGTGTGTGTGTGTAAGCAGAAGTTAACAGAGCATGAACAGTGCCGCAGAGATTCTAGAGATGATGAACAGCAAACCTAGAATGGTGTAAACAGACTGCCTATGCACTGTACTATACTGTACTGCAGTGTGAACGTTGCCATACACACTGGAAAGCTGCAGTTATGAAGGGGGCTGAATGCCATAGATGGAAGGGGGGGGGGGGGGCATACAAAAGGAAGAAACAAATAATGATTATGTAAGTACGGACATGAGCCAGAAATTTTTATGTAATGTAAGCAGAAATGAAATCTTCAAGGTGCAAGAAGAACCACTCCCTCTCTCTCTCTCTCTCTCTCTCTCTCTCTCTCTCTCTCTCTCTCTCTCTCTCTCTCTCTCTCTCTCTCTCTCTCTCTCTCTCTCTCTCTCTCTCTCTGTATCTCGTTGTCTCTCTCTCTCTCTGATGTGACTTCTGTAGGCTATAAAACACAATGCTATCTCTGTCTCTCTCTCTCTCTCTGTATCTCGTTGTCTCTCTCTCCATCTCTTCGCCTCGCCTCTCTCTCTCTCCTCCTCCCTCCCTCCCTCCCTCCCTCTCTCTCTCTCTCTCTCCTTTTTCATCCTCCATTTTACCGCTCAACGGAGCACGTCTGAATGAGAGCTTAGACAGGCCAGAGGCGGCTGTCAAAGTGCCAGAGAAAGAACAAAAAAAAGAGAGTCGTCCGATCACCTCTGTTTTCTTATGAAACAAGAGAAAGGAAAGAAAGAAAGGAAGGAAAGGAAGGAAGGAAGGAAGGAAGGAAGGAAAGAAAAGAAGGAAGGAAGCAAGGGACGAAAGAAGGAAGGAAGGAAGCAAGGGACGAAAGAAAAGAAAGAAAGAAAGAAAGAAAAAGAAAGAAAGAAAGAAAGAAAAGAAAGAAAGAAAGAATAACCAAACCATCTGTTCTCTTCCCATTTGCTCTAAGCCGGAAACAAAGAAAGACACTGGCCCTTTCCGTGATTCTGGCTGGCCGGAAGGAATGCCGGACGCATGGATGTCTATGGGAAGGCTAGGAGCCATTTCAGCTGGACAAAGGCTTTAGCTTGCAAGGCTTGGGGGGGTAATGGGGGGGGGGGGGGGGGGGGGGGGGGGGGGGCGAATGTTCCTTGAAGAGTAACAAACGAGCAAGTCGTGTCGTCTTATTACTGCTAGAGAGAAGAGGGTGGGGGTGGGGGTGAGAAGTGGGGTCTGAAAAGAAAAGGTCGATAATTAGGATTATAAAAAAAAAAAACAGAACATGCATGCGCGCGATTAAGTGTGTGTGCGTGTGTGTGTGTGTGTGTGTGTGTGTGTGTGTGTGTGTGTGTGTGTGCGTGCGTGCGTGCGTGCGTGCGTGCGTGCGTGCGTGCGTGTGTGTGTGTGTGTGTGTGTGTGTGTGTGTGTGTGGTCTCTCTGCTTAAACATATTTTTTTATAACTTAAGATTGTTTGACATCATTTTGGATGTAAAAGCCTCAGATTATGACATTCTCACCCCCTCTCTGCCCCCCCAAAACAATGACAACAACAACAACAACAAGGACAAGAAGAACAAACAAAAACACAAACAAACGATAGAGGTGGGAGTGGGAAGATGGGGCAGGCAGAGGGGGAGGGGGGGACAACATTTTTGACACATCACTCTAACAAGCTGTCATAATGGCAACAAACAATAATGTCCTAGTGGGACTCCAAAGAAAAAAATGTGCGTGTGTGCGCGCGTGCGTGTGAGTGTGTGTGTGTGTGTGTGTGTGTGTGTGTGTGGTGTGTGTGTGTGTGTGTGTGTGTGTGTGTGTGTGTGTGTGTGTGTGTGTGTGCGCGTGTGTGTGTGTGTGTGTGTGTGTGTGTGTGTGTGTGTGTGTGTGTGTGTGTGTGTGTGTGTGTGTGTGTGTGTGTGCGCGTGTGTGTGTGTTTGTTTGTGTGTGTGTGTGTGTGTGTGTGTGTGTGTGTGTGTGTGTGTGTGTGTGTGTGTGTGAAGTTTGATGTGCCTCTGCACACGCATGTGGTTTTGTTTAGGGATACGTTTGATTTCATGGCTATGGAAATGTACACCCCCTCCCCATTTTTTGTTTAGCTTTATCCCGTTGACAACTAGTTGTGGTAGAAATGCTTCAAGTCACCAAACACTGTACAAGCACGTGCACGGTATTTATGTGACCTTTTACCTTCTGCTGCCGGGAAAAGCAAGAAACCAAATCGAAATTCTCCAGAACAAACAAGAAGCAGTGGAGTTATGCAATCAGAAATTAATTGTTCCTTCATTATGGAAACGACAGATGTTTGGCATAATAAAGAGAGCAAAGAAGCGGGGGAAGGGGAAGGAGTGGGGTGGTCGGGGAAACAAACGAACATGAAAACGCTTCAGCATAGATGATAAATATTTGACCGATTCTATGAACATGTTGAGAGATTGTGCTCATGAACAGAATAAGATCTCTAAGTGTGGAAAGACTTTGTGGGAGGGTTATTAAATACAAGTAGGCCAAAGAGCTGACGTGGCAGACACACCAGCGATGATGTTTCTAGAATTTTAGTCTTCCTCACGACATTTCAGTGAGTGGTCAGCATTATCGGCGCTCGTCTCGTCCCCGGCTCATCAAGACGAACTTTTGACACTTTAATGTTGTCATAAGCTACATAACGCCGGATGACAGGATCTCTCTAAGTGTTGCACACATCAACAAAGGGAGTTCTAGTCACCAAGCAGGTCAGTGCTCTTTCTTTCTTTCTTTCTTTCTTTCGCGTTCCCGGCCATGCCAGATCCTCAATCCGGTTAGTTAGGCAAATTCTGCAGCCCGCCGCAGAGACCCAGCCTGTGCCCCACAGTTTCTCCATGGACTTCAGCCGGACTGGGCCAGGTCCGTCATCTCTCCTGTCGCTGTGCCTGGGCCCCCTTTGAGGCTGGAGGTCTGGCGCCGTCAGCGCCTGGAAAAGCACGGGACGAGCGAGCACCATGCCATCAGTCTGCATGGCCATGTTGGGTGAGACGCGTAGTGTGTGTGTTGTCTTCTCCAGTGCTGGTGACTCTGCAGGAGGTCTGCCTGCTGGCCTCAGCCGACCACGTTCCGGCTTCAGAGCAGCTCATGGTTGTCGGGTTACCCCTGTTATTATGGAGTTAATGTATACCAGACAGGGATCGTAAGGATTGGAGAAATACCGCCCTACAAGCTTACGTTACGGACTAAATGTTGCTGGGGCTTACACTGGGAGTCAAGAATGACTGCGTCAGACATTGATCAGGTGACGGCATCAGGTCAATTTTCAGTGTTTGTTTTAATGGTGATGTCGGTTTCAGTTTCAGATTGACTTAGCTTAAGACACACTCCTCGTTTAGTAGAAGCCCTTGATGAGGAAACTATGCACTGCCCCTGTTCGCTTCAAAAGTAACTGATAGCGTTTTAGGCAATTGCACTGGCACTGATGTTTAATTTTGCATTCTAGTATCCTAATAGAGACTGGAACTGAAAATGTAAGATCACAACCCATATATAGTACAGACAGACAGACTGACAGACAAACAGACAGCTAAGACAATGTGATGTTTCTCTACAAACTCCGCTCGGTTCCATGATATTGCTGCTGTACTACACTGGTCATTCGAAAAGGGTTTTTCCTGCTTTAGTGGTCATCCTGATTCCCTTCTGTCTGACCATATACTGGCCTACACACCTCCCTTCCCTTCCCTCCTTCCCTGTCCCCACCCAGACCACCTCATCATACTCCCCCCCCCTCCCACCCCCACCCACCCCATTCAGCTACCCTTCCGGACGTCTTCACTATCATCCTCCTCTCACTCCCCTTATCACCCCCACCCCTCCTCTCAGTTCCTTTCACCGTTCTGTCCTTTTCATGCACGTCATGATGTGTGCAACGAGCAGGTGAAGGGGGAGAGGGGGGAGGGTGGGGGGGGGGGGGTCAGACAGAGCTCACTTTGTAATTGTAGTGATGACAAGGAAACGAAGGAGACAAACAGAAAGAGAGGTGAAAGAAGGCGTGAAGGTTGAAGTACATGAGAGGAGGAGAGCCTGGAGGAGAGAGAGACAGGAGAGAGGACGCACAGCCCAATACATCGGAGGCCGCTAAATAAAGGCGGTGGAGAGGTGAAACAAGGCTGGTGGTGGTGGATAAAAAAGAGAGAGAGTGTTGGATAGAGAAAGATGTTGTGAGGGACGCAGGTAGACATACAAGTTGCAGAGAGACGGAGTCAGAGATAGAGAGAGAGAGAGAGAGAGAGATAACAGAGAGACAGAACACCCAGACAGACAGACAGGAGCACAAAAGACAGAGGAGAGAGACAGACAGACGAGAGGAGCGAGGAGGGGGACTCAGACCAGCACGTCATGACAGAGAGAAAGAGCCAGAGACAGAGAGAGAGAGAAAGAGTGAGAGGAACCGGAGAGAGAGAGAGGGGGGGGGAGGCAAGGAGGGAGAGAGAAGAACGAGACACAGGGGGAAACCGAAGACAGGAGGGTCGAGAGAGGGGAGAGAGAGAGAGAGAGAGAGAGCGAGAGAGAGAGAGGGAGAGAGAGAGAGTGGGTGGTTAAAGTCAACAAGTGTTGGATTGGTAACAAATCAGATTGTTGGATAGATCTAGTGAGAGAGAGAGGAGAGAGGAGAGAGAGAGAGAGAGAGAGAGAGAGAATACACAGAGTCAGACAGAGAGACAGAGAGAGAGACAGGAGAGAGAGTACAGAGAGAGAGAGGGGGGGGGAGGCAAGGAGGGAAGGAGACAATCAGACAGAAAATAAAGGAGAGAGAGAGGAGGAGAGAGAGAGAGCGAGGGAGGGAGGGTGAGGCAGGAGAGGAGCAGGTATACACTACAGTCAGAGACGGGCTACAGAGAAGACGAAAATAAAGGAGAAGAGACGAGGGAGGGGGGTTGGCAGAGACAATAAGGAGAGGGCCCTAAGAGACAGGAGAGAAAGAAAACAGAGAGAAATGGCAGAGAGTCATATTTAACCACATCCTTGCCCTCCTGCCCCCTGACCATCCCCTACATCTCCCCCCCCCCCCCTTTCGTTCACGCCCCCATCCCCTTTTGCCCCCCCCCCCCATCCCCTTTCCCTCCTCTCTCCTTGTACCAGTTTCCACCCTGCAGTTCTCCCATAATTATAGTTGCCGGAAGACAGAACTAATCCCCCTCTGAAGCTGAAGAGTTCATTGAACAGAAATAAGGATTTCTTCGTGATGATTAGAGAGGGGCCAGTCAAGTGACAGAAAAAAAAAAAGCTGGAGTGGTGGTAGCTTTGGGGGATATTGGAAGAAAACGTAGAATGAAAGAGAGACAGAGCGAGAGAGAGAGAGAGAGAGAGAGAGAGAGAGAGAGAGAGAGGGGGGGTCAAATTCAGATGTCATTCACATAGCCTCAGCCCTCCAAAAGAGGGTGATTGTTAAACGAAAAACAATACACACACACACACACACACACACACACACACACACACACACACACACACACACAATATTACATTACTCAGGTACTTGGCATTTCAATATTCTACTCCGATAGAGGAAAAACTGTTTCACTTTATTTTTCGTGAGTGAATGCCATTAACAACTTAAGCGTAAACAGGAAGGGTCGAATATACCATTTGTAAGAAATGAATTGTTCCCTTAAGCTTTGGGATTGCAGACAGGCAAAACAAAGTGGACTTCATCTTTCCTCGACAGTCAACACAATGTTCCATATCAGATTGACATGATGTAGGTTGGAAGAGAACATAGACGATTGAGTGTTCTTTAAGAAAATAAACTGTTACTGCTCTGTACATTGTAATGTCAATTTTTCCCATCAACAGTAAACAAGTCTTTCTAGGAAAAACCTGCATAAAACCATCTATATCTCGAACATCTTGACTTAGCCACACAAAGCCCAAACCACACTCGCATAGATCTAGTTGCAAATGAGACGACTGCAGGCGGAAATCTAAACAAATCTTAAATAAATGTCAGCGAACCGCCCAGAGAAACGTGGACACACGAGTCACAAGACAAAAACACAACGCGTTTCGACCTCTTAGGTCTTCTTCAGGTGAGACAAATCGAATAAAATAACGAAAATTCATTTAGCTTTGATCGCTTCAGAACGCTTCAGAGTTCAGCGCAGGGAAGAAAGTGAGTTTTCGTTATTCTATTCGTTTTTGTCTCACCTGAAGAAGACCTTAGAGGTCGAAACGCGTTGTGTTTTATCTTGTGACTCGTTTGTCCACGTTTCTCTGGGCGGTTCTCTGACATTTATTTAATATTTGTTCACACTCGCATAATTTCATTCGTACCTTAGACATCCAATTTTCCTTACCCATACTGTCCCGCATTAACAGCACTACGCTTAACAAGGCTGCCTGTGTTCTTCATTTAGGTTAATCTAAACTAGTCATGGATACATTTTGACAACGGAGAGCAAGGATATGGGATATCCGTTGGTTAAGCCATTCAGTGATGATACTCGTAAGCATTTCTTTAACACAAAAACATTTTTTTTGTTCACATCATATGGAAGCAGCATTAAGACACCACAATTTATGTCCGTATTCCCATAAAGGCTGTATCTGTACATCAGGGCTGTTTGTGGGGATCAGTATCAAAAACAGTGCAAGAGACTCAATATGTAACAATGACAGCTTTTGTAATAGACGATATTGCTTTTTTTTTTTTTTTTTTTTGCTCCACTAGTAAGGTCATTACATGCAAACGTGAAGCATAAAGGTGTAGAAAAATAAACAAATAAGATTTTTAATCATTAATTACAGGCGCAGCCAATTCACTCACGGAAAACATACTACCTTTTCACGATTACTGCATTTTTTGCTCATATTTACATCCAAATGAAGCGATGCACTGGCCCTGTGGAAACTATGTTACTGAATTCGAAAACCAGTACTGTTTCTGATATCAAAATAAACATCATCAGCTGTGAAATGTGAGCCACACCCACCAGAATTTTCACTTTTGCGTCAAGTCGTTTGTGAAAAGAGAAAACAAAATAGGGCTACAAGCGTGACCTTGCTTGACGCCAGAAATACATTTGATAGATTCCCATGACGATGCACCACACTGAACTTTAGCCTTCACACGCTCGTACAAGCTCATAATACCGATACACATTTCCCCTTTCAACACGATTCTGTTATGAAACAGACCAAATTACACTTCTGTCGATAACATCAAAAGCTTTATTTAGTAAGAGAGGGGGTTAGTCGCCGCCAAGAGCATAGACAAACAAAGTACAGTACAAGGCAGAATGCGATTCGACCTCTTGGGTCTTCTTCAGGCAGAAACAAAACATTTAGGACAGTGGAAACGAAGAAACGAGAAACCATTTATCTTCTCATATTCACGCATGATCAAAATCATGCGCGAACATGAGAGAGACAGTGAGCAGGTAAAGGGATGTAGTGGATGAATTAGGAATAATGAACTGAGAAAGGTGAAGCATTGACTCAGGGAATAAGTTGCAGAGCCCGTGGCTTGTTCACAGTTTAACTTGTCTTTGTTGCTCTCTTGCTCTCTCTCTCTCTCTCTCTCTCTCTCTCTCTCTCTCTCTCTCTCTCTCTCTCTCACGCCTAGTTTGCTCTGAAAATAAGCAACATGTCTTTTTTTTTCTGCATTTCTTTTCCTTTTTTTTGTTTTTGTTTTCTCTTTCCTTCTTTCTTTCTTCCTTCCTTTCTTTCTACGCTTTTTCTTCTTGTTTCTTCCTGTTCTTCTTCATCCTCTTTCTTTCTTTCTTTGTGACTTTTTTTTCCCTTTATGTATTGTGTTTGACTTTTTTTTTTTTTTTTTTTTTGATATCTTATAATGAGGAGAGAGAGAGAGAGAGAGAGAGAGAGAGAGAGAGAGAGAGAGAGAGAGAGTGTGTGTGTGTGTGTCGGGGGAAGGAAGGCAAGCGAGCTTGGATACTGAGGACATCGGAAGGAAAGGGAGGAGGGAGGAGGCGGCGGGATTGGGGGATGGAGGGGGGGGGGGGATTGCATGTGACAGTAGAGATCACCTCATTTGCACGAATCAGATATATCCCTGTCTTCAGCTAGTCTGTGTTTCTTTTCTTTTTTTCCCCTAACTCCCCCCCCCCCCCCCCCCTTACTCCTCCAATGATGACGTGCCCCTCCTCAGTTTCTGCCGGTCTGTTCCCGCTTCCTTCCGGTAAGAAAGGGGATTATGGGAAGGTTCACTTCTCTAATTTTGTAACTATCATCGTTCGGCGGACACGAAATCTGATCCCTTTCCTTTTCTTTCTTTCTTTTTCTGTGCCTGTGTTTCTATCTCTCGGGATTTGTTTGTTTCTTTTCACTTGCTTTTTATGTTTGCTTGTTTGTTTGTTTTTTTTCTTTATTTGTCCTTTTCTCAATTTGATTCTTTTCTGTTCTGTGTACATTCGTACACTTTGGGTTTTTTTTTTTCAGTTGTGTCTGGTGAATCTGGTGAAGATCTCTCTCTCTCTCTCTCTCTCTCTCTCTCTCTCTCTCTCTCTCTCTCTCTCTCTCTCTCTCTCTCTCTCTCTCTCTCTCATATAACAATCTGTCTAGCTGTCTATTGGTTTTCTGTCCACCTATTCATTAATCTGTTCAAGTATCTATCTATCTATTTATCTATCTATCAGACTATCTCTCTCTCTCTCTCTGTTCGTTTGTCTATCTCTCAATCTATCTATCTGTCGAACTGTCAATCTGTTTTTTCATGTGTATACGTTATTCAGAAGAAAAATATATATATACATATACATATATATATATATATATATATATATATATATATATATATATATATATATGT
>JADBJO010007482.1:5000-10000 GCA_016801955.1 Conus betulinus | reverse complement strand
CTACTCCTTACCTTCATTAAAAAAGAAGAAGAAGAAGAAGAAGAAGAATACTGAAGTCCTGGAGAAAATCAGTTACTTTCTGGTAGCCGTAATTCAGGTTTCTGGGTGTCGCACTGAGATTAGAGAGCAGCCAAGAGATAATGCACCAGATCCATGAGGCAAAGGCCATGACATACAAGTCCAAGGTCAGCCGCGATACTAGGGACGTTTATGTAAGTTGGTTTTCTCCCCCCCCCCCCCCCCCCCCACCCCCCACCCCTTGAAATTGAGCTCCCGTGTTTTGATGTTCTTTTCATTGCTGCAAAATTCATGCAAGACGTGTGCACAAACTAGTATGAATGACGTGGGCTGTTTAAGATGCTACCTTCTCCGAGATCTCAAAATGATACCTTCAGGAAGACATGTCTTACAGGGTTTGACAGCAGGTAGGAGACGATATGGGGCAGACGACTGGGGGAAAAAAAGACAAGTGTGGAGATCTTCGTGATGTTTGGTGATGCGTGTCATTATTGCACGTATTTTTTTGAAACAGAACTATCAGTCAAGGTTTCTTTCAGGGCTGTTTTTCGGGTTTTTATTTCTTTCTTCCTGAACAATTAACCGAAGACATTTGTGTTTTCAGACCCAATAAAAGCGTCACGGATTATGGTGTATTCTAATGCCTACTTGAAATACAGGTGTCAGGAAATCTTTTTCTCACTGTTCTGATTTTAGAGTTAGATTTGAAATGCTTGTCTCAGGACAGCTTTTCTTCACTGTTCTGATCTCAGGCTCGAAATACTGGTGTGCGACCACCTTTCTTCGTTGTTATGATATCAGAGTTAAATTTGATATGACAGTGTGCGGGGCCAGCTGTCTTCACTGTTATGACACCAGATTTAAATTTGATATGCTAGTGTGCAGGGCCGGCTGTCTTCGCTTTTCTGATCTCAGTTTCTAAATACTGATATGAGGCCAACGTTCAGCACTGTTCTGATCTCAGATTTTCAATATTGGTGTGAGGCCAGCTTTCAGAACTGTAGCTTTCAACACTGCTCTGATCTCAGATTTTCAATATTGGTGTGAGGCCAGCTTTCAGCACTGTAGCTTTCAACACTGCTCTGATCTCAGGTTTTAAATACTGGTTTGAGGTCAGCTTTCAGCACTGTAGCTTTCAGCACTGCTCTGATCTCAGATTTTCAATATTGGTGTGAGGCCAGCTTTCAGCACTGTAGCTTTCAGCACTGCTCTGATCCCAGATTTTCAATATTGGTTTGAGGTCAGCTTTCAGCACTGTAGCTTTCAGCACTGCTCTGATCTCAGATTTTCAATATTGGTGTGGGGCCAGCTTTCAGCACTGTTCTGATCTCAGATTTTCAATATTGGTGTGAGGCCGGCTTTCAACACTGGTCTGATCTCAGAGTTAGATTTGAAATACACCGGTATCAGGCCAGGTTTCACTTTTTGATTAGAAATACTGGTGAGAAAGCCAGCTCTCTTCATTGTTCTTACCTCAAAGCTAATGAAAAAAAAACACAAAAAAAAAAAATCGTGATATGGCAAACAAAGATAACCAGCCTACCACTGTAAAAGCAGGAGGCCTATCTGACATAGAACTGACAACACCTTAAATGGCAGGGCATGAAGGTGGGAAGAAGTAAATGGGTAATTGTTTCTATGTTGGATGTTAGTAGAATTCAACACACAACGTCCAACTGCAGGTTTGTGCCTCTTCCGCTGAGCCAGTTAGACACATATGAATGAGAGAAGATCAGTCAAATGATGGTTAAACGTTGCTCTTGCCATAGACTTAGGATGGATCATACATAATTTAGAGCTGTCTTGATTCTGATAGATGGTATTCGGAAATCTGCAAGGGGAGGGCAAGGGGGGTGATCGGCGTTAGAACACGCGTTCAGGAAGAGTGACCCCGCCGCCTTTACTAAGGGTCAGATGCCGCTGGTTAGAGTGCTTAAGGCAATTTCTGCTCCGTCAGTCACCTTAACACTAGAAACTGGAGAGAGAGAAAAAAAAAGCCCCAAAGAGGGATAAGAAACTGCGTACTAATGATGCAGGTAGTCAATAT
The DNA here is from genome assembly GCA_016801955.1 of Conus betulinus. Lineage (NCBI taxonomy): Eukaryota > Metazoa > Mollusca > Gastropoda > Neogastropoda > Conidae > Conus > Conus betulinus. Next base: position 7,935 of record JADBJO010007482.1, on the reverse strand, counting down.
CCTGATTGTTATCCTGGCGTGCGCTTCAGATCAGATGTGTGACCCTACAACTCTGTTTGCTTGACCCATAATTTGAGAAAAGGTAACTCTTTTTGCATTGGAAGCATGTGCGTTGTTTGCCCATGACATGCATTTTTCCCCCGCAACAGGTCTGTTGTCTTTTGTTCTAGCCGGATGTGAAGGCAAAGGATGGACGGGTCAGTTCTTTCTGGACAATGTGGCAGGTAAATGGACTGCAGAAGTGACGAATCAGCGGGGGACTTATTTATTTCCATTCGCCATTTTGTTGATGGTGGTGATGTTGCTGTTGTTGTTGTTGCTTTTATTGTTGTTTTTTTGTTGTTGTTACGGTTTTTTTTAATCGTTTTGTTGTGTTCGTTGTTATAGGAGCTGTTTTATTTTCTCCGTCTGTGTATCGTCTTCGCCGTTTCTTTTGGTTTTACTTGATTTCATTAGATTTTGTTGGGAGCCAAATAATTTTGGTTAACAGCGTCTCTGGTGTCGTTTCACAATGAACCGGACGCTGTCTCTTTGTTTCTGTTTGGTTTTATTACTGTCTTTGTGCCCGTCTGTCTGTCCATATTTCTATCTGTCTGTCTGTCTATAGACCTGTAATGTCCGTGTGTGATTCTCTCTCTCTCTCTCTCTCTCTCTCTCTCACTCTCTCTTTTGTGTCAAATACAAAAAAAAAAAAAAAAAAAAAAAAAAGCAAAAAAAAGCATCTTTCAGTCTTTACAATACAATGAAAAAAAAAAAAAAGGTATGGAAAAGCCCACTTTAAATAACTATTTGAATCATAACACAAACTATAACAAATGTCCCATAGTACTGCGTAGCGTAGTAAACACTTCGCAAAATCAAACAACAAACTAAAGTTCTCAAGGATGCTGTCAAGAGAACTTTCAGAAATAGCCGGTAAAATAGGTCTTAATCTCTGGCATTCCAGAAGAATATGTTGGTTTGAAATTTGTTCACCGCCGCACACATTTAACATTCTTGCTGAATTTTGTTTTGAAGGCATTAAGCTTTATCCTATAAGACAGCGAAGTAATGTGCCTACATTTGAAACTGTTGCTATAATTCACAGCTATTTTGTTTGTTAAACCAACCGAATTCAGTAAGAGACCGGAGAATTTCTCCTTCCTATGGAGAGGTTTTGAAACTTTGTTCCACGATGCTTGCTCCAGCAAATGATACCCTTCTGTAACAGATAAAGGAATGTTTATTTCTATAGATTCCCTGTCTTGCCTTGCACCTTTTTTTGCGGCTCTATCAGCACAGTCGTTTGAATATAATCCAACATGTGAAGGAACCCAACAAAAGGTGATACTGGTTCCCTTTAAACTTAAAATGTTAATCATTTGATTAATTTCTATGATAATTTTGGATTTTTTCTTGTAATCAAATGAACGTAAAGCATACAGTACGGACTTAGAATCGACGCAGAATAAAATTTGAAAAATGTTCAACGGAAGATCAACTATGTAATTAAGAGCCATAAGTATAGCAACGAGTTCGGCGGTAAATATTGATCGATTTTTACCAATGAAGTATGACTTTTTTTTTAAAGCTGGTATAACAAAACCTGAACCAGCACGATGATCATCTAAGAGTGAGCCATCTGTGTATACCTTTAAATGATTTGGGTATTTATTTTTCTAGGTAAAATCGGACTTCACTTTGCATAATATTTGGGTTCTCATTCTTCTCTTCACATCAGTGTAATTGATATCAAAGTGTGGTTTATTCATCTCCCAGTTAGGGTAAGGAGAAACTACTTGCTGTGCATCAATACACTGTGAATTTATTTCCGACTCTTTAAGTAAGTCTGATACATATGAGCCAATTGGCTTTAATGAAGATATCTGTCTGGCCCGTTTAGGAAAATTTATTTCTGATTTTATTTGTACTTCTTCCGAGACAAAATTGTCGGGTGTTGAGGTCCTAAGAACGTACTTTGCACATGCAAGAGTTCGATATTCATCCAAAGGCAATTCTCCAATTTCTTTATAAGTTCCGAGGGTTGATGCGTGCGTGAAAGGGTACACCAAGAGCAAGCCTATATCCTCCTCAATCGATGCTTTGAAGTTTCTTAAGTAAATAATTTGAGCACTAAAAAATATTTCTTGTCCATAGGACAATTTTGATCGAATTAATGTTGTGCTAAGATGTTTCAAAATTTTTACTGTCTTGTCCCCAGTATTGTTTACTTATAACTTTTAAAAAATTTAAGCATTTTCTTGCTTTAGTAACAATATGGTTGATGTGAGCGTTCCACGTTAGCTTTGTTGTAAGAAACAAACCCAAAAATCTTTTTTGTGTGTGTGTGTGTGTGTGTGTGTGTGTGTGTGTGTGTGTGTGTGTGTGTGTGTTTCTGTGTGGCTATATGTGTGCATGTTTCTATGTGTGTGTGTGTGTGTGTGTGTGTGTGTGTGTGCGTGCGAGTGCCTTGGTCTTCATCTCTTTCTCTTTCAGTCCATCTGTCTGTCTGTCTCTCTGTCTGACTGACTCTCTCTCTCTCTGTGTGTGTGTGTGTGTGTGTGTGTGTGTGTGTGTGTGTGTGTGTTTGTGTGTGTGTGTGTGTTTCCTCTCTTCGCTGTCAGCAGCATAATTCATCTTTCATCCCTCACCTTCAGGATGGATTTCTTGTCTTTTTTTTCTGAATTACGCTAAGGTTTTAATTTTGGTCGCTTCTGGGCTTTCAGATGAGAGAGGGCCCTCTGTAGAGTCTTTGAGATGAGAAGGAAAGGATTAGATGAAGGGTTTACGTTGACAGTTTCTGGCTATCACGGGGATGACTGCGGCGAGTCAATTATTACCTCGGGCATTTGTGGTGTGGGAATCTTGAGACTTTGAATGACAGCGAAGAGCCTTTCTTCCGGACATCCTCGATTGCAATTTACGATGATCTGGGTTTCTTTCTATTTTTTTTTTC
>JADBJO010007482.1:0-2500 GCA_016801955.1 Conus betulinus | reverse complement strand
CCCCCCCCCCCCCCCCCCCACCCCATTTATTTTCCGATGACGGTCTGCCTCTCTTCAGACTTTGTCATCTGTACCCGCTTCTTCCGGCCGGCAAGAATTATGGGAAGGTTGTCTTCTCTCTCTCTCTCTTTTTTTCATTGCCACTTTCAGCGTTGAGTGGACAGGAAATCTGAGCTCTCTCTCTCTCTCTCTCTCTCTCTCTCTCTCTCTCTCTCTCTCTCTCTCTCTCTCTCTCTCTCTTTTGTTTCTTTTCTTCCGTCTTTTTGGTTTTCCTTGTTTCTTTCCTCTTGCCTTCTGTTTACGTTTTTCAGCGTTCTTCTTTACTTTTTCTTTTCGGTATTCTTGCCCTACTTGGTGGCTTTTCTGTTGCTGTTGTTGCTGTCTAGTAAAGACATTGGTCTAGTATTTTGTCTGTCTGTGTATCAGTCTATCTAATTTATCTGTTTCAATTCTCATTCTATCTATCTGTCTATCTATTACTATCTATCTATCTATCTATCTATCTATCTATCGATCGATCTGTCTGTCAAATTATCTACCCCATCTATCTATCCATCCGTCTATCTATCTATCTATCTGTTTATCTTTCTATTAATCTGTCTTATCCATCCGTCCATCATCAAGCGATCCCTCCAGCCATCCTTCTATCTATCTGCTATCTGTTAGCCACAATTTCATCTATTACACTCTCTCTCTCTCTCTCTCTTTCTCTCTCTCTCACTTTCTCTCTCTCTCTTTCTGTGTCCATGTATCAGTCTATCTAGCTCTCTATCCGTCTTCTCTATCAAGCTATTTATTTATCTGTCTGTTCGTCTGTCTATCTCTCTATCAGTCAATCTATCACTCTATTTATCTATTATTCTGTTAACCTATGTATGCATGTGTGTATGTATATGTGTGTACGCATGTATGTGTTTATGCATTTATGTGTGTATGTATGCATGTGTATATGTGTGTGTATACCTACCTACCTACCTACCCGTATCTATCTATGTATCTATCTATCTATGTATCTATCTATCTATCTATCTGTCTGTCTGTCTATCTGTGTGTCTGTCTATCTGTCTGTCTAACAATCCCTCTATCAGATCTAATCTGTCTATCTATCTGTCTATCCATCTATCTATCTATCTGTCTGTCTGTCTATATCTGTGTGTCTGTCTATCTGTCTGTCTAACAATCCCTCTATCAGATCTAATCTGTCTATCTATCTGTCTATCCATCTCTATCTATCTATCTGTCTGTCTGTCTATCTTTTTGCGTTTGCATTCATGGAAATGAGCTGATAGGCCCACTGCGGTTGGCTCGGCTGGAAAATGCGTTTGCTGTCGTTGTCGACGTCGTCGTTGTTGTTGTTGTTCCTTTTGCCTCTTTGTCAATCGCTCCTAAAGAAGTGCACTGCGGTGCAGTGGAATGTCCAACAGAGTGGGACGCCAACGTGAGGACGGACAGAGGTGGCAGGGCAAGGATGGACGTGAGGCGATGGACAAAGTAGCGGGGGGGGGGGGGGGGGGGGGGGGTAGAAGATTGGGTGAGATGTCAGGGGGGAGGGGTAGGGAGGGAGGCTCAAGGGATTAGGGTTCAGGACAAAGATAAGAAAGAATTTGTGAGGCAGGAGAGAAAAGAAAGGAGGGAGTGGGGGGGAGAGGGGGCAGGGAGGGGTACGAATGCCAACGATTTGGTCAGAAATAAAATTTAATTGAATAACAGGAAATGAAATAAAGTAAAACCGAGTAAAAGAGGAGGAAATGAAATAAGAGAACAGAAAATCAAAATTAGGTGATCAAGATAGAAAAAAAAAAAAATTAGTTCTACCCGGATTCAAAGACGGTGACTCTGACAAGACGAACGTTGAAATCTCTCTCTCTCTCTCTCTCTCTCTCTCTCTGTCTGTTAGTATTTGTGTGTGTGTGTGTGTGTGTGTGTGTGTGTGTGTGTGTGTGTGTGTGTGTGTGTGTTCTGTGTGTGTGTGTGTGTGTGTGTGTGTGTGTGTGTGTGTGTTTGTGTGCGTGTGTGTGTGTGTGTGTGTTAGTATGTGTGTGTGTGTGTGTGTGTGTGTGTGTGTGTGTGTGTGTGTGTGTGTTAGTATGTGTGTTGGTGTGTGTGTATGCGCGCGTGCGCGAGCGCGCATCATGTCCTGGCTTCCCCTTTACTTTCTTTTCCGTGTCTTCAATGCAGTGATTTGGATTGTCAAAAGACCTGCGGTTCCAACAATTATTATGTTTCTGAGACAGACAGACAGACAGACAGACAAACAGAGAGAGAAGAGAAAGACGCGCGGGAGGAGAGAGACTTGGAGACAAGACAGAAAAAGGACGCACGTGTATCATAAATAAGCAGAGTGTCAAATGATGGAACAGACAAAAGACAAACACACGAACAGAACAAGCGAACTCAAAACAAGCACGCAAAAGAAAAGACAATCGGGAAAAGGCCAGAAACTAAGAAGTGTCAGGATAATTGAAGGATTATTGGCGCTCAAAGCGAGAGAGTAGCTAGA
>JADBJO010007481.1:46331-112253 GCA_016801955.1 Conus betulinus | reverse complement strand
ATTTGGCTGTACATGCCTAAAAGTATTTTGGAAAACAAGACTTCGATCCAAGCATTCTCTCTCTTGGAAACTAAGGACACTGATCAAGGCTCCAAACTCACACACACGTTTCGACAAAGGGCCCCCAATTGGGGCTTTTGTACAATTTGCATTTTTGGAGTAGTAAAACCCCTTCACAGATGACATGATGATCTCATTAGAATGTTCATTGACTTTACTGTTCAAAAGCAACCAATGATTGCAGAAATGTTTGCTGGGTGAGACAGCCACAGGGGTTTTTGCAAGTCACTGTCCATGTGTTATTGCGAGTCAGCAATGGTGTCTCAACTCAGAATTACATGGCAGAGAAGCTCTGAGAGAAGGTGGCATAATCAGCACTTCACAGAATAAGAAGTACTTCGAACTGAAGATTCGGACACTGAGGAAGACTTTGATGACAGTAATGAAGATTTTTTGAAAGTGGAGGTGAGAGAAGTTAAGATTCTGAACTCAAACCAGCAGCACTGATAGCTGAGGCCAGTGATAGAGGGAAGAGGGTGGTGGTGATAATGATGATGCAGCACAGGCCGAGCAGAGAGGAGAGCGTGTACTGGACATGACAGAGGAAAACTTTTTGCGGTTCCAGATGAAAGACTAGCATCAAGATCTTCGCCACCTTTCAATGGTGAACATGGCTTACTCACATCATAAGAATGCCATGCCTCCTTTCAGTTCTTTTTCAGCTGAAAACACATCATATGCCACCACCTGGTCAAGTCTACGCTTTCTGGCAAGGTTGTATATTTTATCATGTTATCATCCTATTACTGTTTGTTTTCTTTAATCTCACTCATACGCATATTATATGTGTAAAAATAATCCCATGCAAACACATACACCTACACATACACACTTATGAAGTAATGACAATGATAATTATAAACATACTGACGTTTCTTATACTTTTAGGAAAAAGCATGTGTGAGTAAAATGAAAGAAAAACAATCTCTTAGAATCTTTTAGAGAAATAATGATTTACTGTGCTGTTGCTGTTCTGCAGTGGATGGATTGCAAGAGGTCCATGTCACCACTACCAAGGTCAATCCCCATACCATGACAGATGTGACACATGTTGTGGGCAGCTCATGAAACCTCTGGCTGTCCAGGACTACATTCAGAATATGGCTGGGGTGGACAAAAGTGACCAGCTGAGGCACTGCTAAACCACAAGACCATGAGGTGCCGGAAAAAGCTTTTCTTCCACTCTTCACTCTGAGCCTCAACAAATGTGGCAAACTAGCCCACATACTTTCATTTTATATCATTCTGCACAAAATTATTTTTTTGTATTCCCAGTTCTTATGGAACAGGGAGTACTTTAGAATGGGAACGAAAGAAATGCTGTCTGTGTGTGTGTGTGTCCGTGGTCAAAATGTGTTGCACTCACTCCAGACAAAACTACTGGGTTGATCTTTCTGAAAATTTGTAGGTATGTTCATTATGGGCCACGGATGATGCCTGATATTTTAGTTTACCACTATAGCCGTTACTAATGGCTGTAATGGCCTGTAATGGTTTTTCTTCTTTATGGAATATCTCAGAAAGTACTTGGCCGATCTTTGTAAAAAATGAGCAGGTACGTTCATTATGGGTCATGGATGATGCCTGATGAGTTAGTAAACTAACAGTTGTAATGGCCTGTAATGGTTTTTCTTCTTTATGGAATATCTCAGAAAGTACTTTGCCGATCTTTCTGCAAATTTGAGGTATATTCATTATGGGTCACGAATAATGCCCCATGTTTTAGTTTACCACTATAGCCGTTACTAACGGCTGTAACAGCCTGTAACGGTTTTTCTTCTTTATGGAATATCTCAGAAAGTACTCAGCCGACCTTTGTGAAAATTAGCAGGTATGTTCATTATGGGTCACATATGATGTCCGATGTTTTAGTTTACCTCGTTATAGCCGTTACTATCGGCTGTATCGGCCTGTAATGGTTTTTCTTCTTTATGGAATATCTCAGAAAGTACTGGCCGATCTTTCTGTAAATTTGTATGTATGTTCATTATGGGTCACGGGTGATGCCCGATGTTTTAATTTACCCTGTTATACCTGGTACTAACGGCTGTAACGGTTTTTCTTCTTTATGGAATATCTGAGAAAAGTACATGGCCGACCTTTCTGAAAATTTGTAGGTATGTTCATTATGGGTCACGAATAATGAGCGATGTTTTAGTTTACCGTTATAGCCGTTACTAACAGCTGTAAACGGCCTGTAACATTTTTCTCTTATGGAATATCTCAGAAATACTTGGCCGATCTTTGTGAAAATTAGCAGGTATGTTCATTATGGGTCACGATGATGCCCGATGTTTTAGTTTACCCCATTATAGCCGTTAGTAACGGCTGTAACGGCCTGTAACGGTTTTTCTTCTTTATGGAATATATCTCAGAAAGTATTTGGCCGATCTTTGTGAAAATTAGCAGGTATCTTCATTATGGGTCACGAATGATGCCTGATGTTTTAGTTTACCATTATAGCTGTTACTAATGGCTGTAACGGCCTGTACCGGGTTTTTTTCTTCTTCTTTATGGAATATCTCAGAAAGTACTTTGCTGATCTTTCTGAAAATTTGTAGGTATGTTCATTATGGGTCATGAATAATGAGCGATGTTTTAGTTTACTGTTAGAGCCGTTACTAACGGCTGTAACGGCCTGTAACGGTTTTTTCTTCTTTAGGGAATATCTCAGAAAGTACTTGGCCGATCTTTGTGAAAATTAGCAGGTATGTTCATTATGGGTCACAGATGATGCCCGATGATTTAGTTTACCCTGTTATAGTCGTTACTAATGGCTAACAGCCTGTAACGGGTTTTCTTCTTCATGGAATATCTGGGAAAAGTACTTGGCCGATCTTTGTGAAAATTAGCAGGTATGTTCATTATGGGTCACGGATGATGCCCGATATGTTTTAGTTTAACGTTATAGCTGTTATTAACGGCTGTAACGGCCTGTAACGGTTTTCTTCTTTATGGAATATCTCAGAAAGTACGTGGCCGATCTTTGTGAAAATTAGCAGGTATGTTCACTATGGGCTTAGGATGATGCCCGATGTTTTAGTTTACCGTTATAGCCGTTACTAACGGCTATATCGGCTCATAATGGTTTTTCTTCTTTATGGAATATCTCAGAAAAGTACTGGCCGAACTTGCTGAAAATTTGTAGGTATGTCCATATGGGGCACGGATGATGCCCGACGTTTTAGTTTACCGTTGTAGCCATTACTGACGGCTGTAACGGGCCAAATAATGTTTCTTTTTTATGGAATGTCTCAGAAAGTACTGGGCCGATCTTTCTGAAAATTTGTAGATATGTTCATTACGGGTCACGGATCATGCCTGACATTTAATTTACTGTTATGGCCATTACTAATGGCTATAACGACCCATAACGGTTTTTTTTTTTTTTATTGAATATCTCAGAAAGTAAGTGGCCGATCTTTCTGAAAATTTGTAGGTATGTTCATTATGGGTCACAGAGATGCTCGATGTTTAAGATTACCATTAATAGTTACTACGGCCCATGGCTTTTTTTTCTTGATGGAAAATCTCAGAAAGTTCTTGGCCGATCTTTCTGAAAATTTGTATAGCTGATCATAAAGTGCCCTATAGGCTATAATTTTAATTAAAAAAATCAAATTTGGATATGGTCCGTCCTCTGGGAAAAGTATTGGGAATAAAACTGTCAGTGCTGAGTTAAATGCCCTGTCAACAGAACCTAAGGGGACACAGAACCTGCAAGCTCTTACTGTGTTAAGATTGCATCTCATGCAAGGTACTGCTACAGTATGTCCCGACACACAATTATAAACCCATTATTTCACACTATCTCCTTGTACATGGTCACATATCAGAATTGCCCCATTATTTCCTGGCACATTGTCATACACTACAGTTGTTACACCATCTCCTGGTACATGGGAACACTATTATTGTCAAACTGTATCCTGGCATATGGCCACATACCAATTTTGTCATGCCATGTCCCAGCAAATGGCAACACATCACTATCATCACACATGGCAATATAGTTACATTTTCACACTGTGTCCTGACACATGGCTACACATCACTATTGTCATATTTGTGTCCTGGCTCATTGCCACATATCCCGGCTATCATTCTGTGTCCTGGTAGACGGGTGGATTAACTACTGTTACACAACATTCCTGTACATCACCTCACATCATTATTGTCACATATTTCTTGGCATTCAGCTATACACCACTATTGTCAAAAAAATGCACTAGCACTGAACCAAACACCGCTTTTGTCATGCTTTGCTTTTGCACATGGCTACACACTATTCTTGTCAAATTATTTTCTCGTACATGACAACATATCACACTATGTCTTGGTACACAGCCACAGACTACAAACAATGATTGTAATGTAATACTATGTCCTGCACAATCACACACAACAACTATCACACTATATTCTTGTAAACTGCAACACAAACTTTTGCTGCACTACATTTTAGCACACAACACACACTACTGTCACACAATGTTTGGCACAAAGGCCAAAAACCACTATCATGATACTTTATTCAAGGTTGCCAAGGCCTCAAAAACATTTTAAGTGTAGCATGCTAACACAAAGTGTAGCATTTTGATATTTTAAGAGTAGCATTCCAAATGTAAATACATCATTCGTATATGATGCGACAAGTCAGACTTCAAAGCATTTTCATTTGTATCAGCTTCACACATCACCTTTTTGAAAATAAGAAGAATGCTAATATCACTATCATTGTGTGATTTTGACTTGACTGAACAAAATATATCAAACTGACCGACAATGAAACCAGCTGATGAGGCAGCAAAATCGTGATTGCCTTTAGGGATTTTTTTTCCTGCTTTTTCTTTTTCTATTCATCAAACCTGGCATTTTTTTTAATGAAATATGTCAACAACTGAAAGATTAAGTTGTCTCAGTTCCATTTCAGCTGCCGCCATGTCCGTGAAGCATGTGTGTGTGTGCGTGTGAGTATAAACAAAGCATTCTCAACGATATCACAGTATAATTCATCAAAAGCATAGCATTTGGCAGCTCTTTATATTGTGGCAGATGGCCACACACCGCTGGTGTCAAAATGTATCATGGCGAACTGCCAAATACCACTTTTGTCACACTATGTTCTGGCATACAACACACAGCTTTTTCACCGTGTCCTGGCACACACACACAGACACTGTCACATATATCCTGGCATCTAGCCTCACACCACTTCTGTTGTCATATGTCCTGCACACACCATACTGTCACATTATGTCCAAGCAAATTCTCAACCACCACCATTATAACTCTATGCCCTGTCACATTCTCAAATTACATCATGGTATGTAGCCACACATCACTTTGTCCCTGGACCACTGTGAGCAAAACAGGACATTATCATCTGAATCTGTAACTATCAGGCAAAAATATCATTCCATGCTATAAGAAATTGTTCAATGAATGCTTGTGAGCTTGTGGAATTACACCACCTTGTTCTCCCTACAACATCACACACCCTATCTTTTTTCTCCTCCATGACTTGTTTTTTTGCAGAAATAAGAGACTGTCCTATGAACATATGTGAGCTTGCGGTATTCTTCGCCCTTCCTTTCCGTCAACCCACTAGCCCATCTCTTCGCCTGCCACATCCTTCTACTTATGTCAGGTCCACAGTTAATAAAACTGTGACCTGACCTAAGTAGAAGGATGGACTCTATGCAGAAGAGTCCTTCGCTCCCACCTTCTATCAACCTCCTTCCCATGCCATCAACAACACCTCCCTTGCGCCTGGGCTTCTCAGAAGGCACAGCGAGTCCATGTAATGCCCTGCCCCCTTTACCCCTCCTCCCTACTCCTCAACCCCATCCTTCTTTCTCACAATCTCCCACCCCCAACATATTTTCCGTTGTGATCTAACCTTGGCAGAAGACACCAGGACCCCGCGCAGTGTATCCAGCCCTGTGGTGAGTTCTTCCTTCCGCCCCTCCATTAGCCCTGCCCCGGAGCCCAAGGCCACCACTGCCGCCACTCCTCCCCCTCCGCCCACCTTAAGGCGCGGGGTGTCCTGCAGGTGGAACATGGGGAGAGAAGGGCAGAAGAGGTCTGAGAAGTGGTGCAGCAGCACTAGGCGGTTTCTCAATGAGGACATGGGCAGACCATGCAGGTGGTTCAATTCCATGGGGACCTGAAAGCCACAGAAAAAATGATTCTACTGAGAAGCACATCCAAATCATTCTCACCACTGAACACATCTGATGTGAATGCAGACAAATGTGATGTTGGTGATGATAAGATAAGATAAGATAATGTTGCTTATAGCCCAGCCGACCACAAAGGGCCACATCAGGGCTGTCACCACGTTAAAATCAACACACCAGTCATTTAAAAAAAAAAAAAAAAAAAAAAAAACTTCACACATCTCTTTAAATGATATCTTCTAGAAACGCACCAGAAACTTCGTTAAAAATCTTTTCTTCCGTAAAATCAGAAATCAGATGAAAAATGTTAATCTCTCTCAAAAAACCAAAGATCACGTCAGGTGGGACATCTCTGAACAAGATCTTCATGGAATCTGCTGTAAAAATGTTTGTGTCTCACATCGTGCAAAGTCCCAACACTCCAAAAAGAACGTTTCACTGTGAGTGGCACATGACATAGAATGCACCACGGAGCTTCTTCTTCACTCTTTAAAAGATAGGAATGGGTAAAATACGAATGGCCGGTGTGCAGCCGGCACAGAACTGTTTCTTCTTTATGACCACCAGACGTAGATGAGAGGAACTCCTTTAGGTTTGGACGGATCTGAAAGAGTTTGTTATTTGTCTGTGTATTCCAGTCCTCCTGCCAGAGGTCTCTGACATAATCGTTAATTTTGGTTTTCAGATCTGAGCAGGGATAGGTGTGTTTGACAGTTTCTCTCTGTGGCATTCTTGGCCAAACGATCCACCATTTCGTTCCCTCCTATGCCAACATGACCAGGAACCCAAGCCAGAAGAATGTTGTAACCCTCTGCTTTCAACTTGGTAAAAAGTTAAAAAAAAAGTGTAAAAGTTCAGGGTGCTGAAGGTTGCGGCCAGCTATGGCCTCCAAAGCTGACAGTGAATCCGACAAAAACCAAAAGTCCCTCTTCGTAGATTGTGAGATTATCCTCAGTGCTAGAACCAGAGCTGCAAGTTCAGCAGAGTAAGCAGAAGCGTCTGAAGGAATATGTTCTAACAGAATTTGAGAAAGGAGCACCAGGCAATAGGCTGCACAGGCCACTCCATCTTCAGACTTGGAACCATCAGTGAACATTTTTTCTGATAGGATGGGAGTTTTGAACAGAGCTCAGCATACAATGCCTTGTATGCCAGAGAGCTGGTTGACTCTTTGCGAAAACCATTCTGCAAGATCAAAACGAATACTCTGGTGTGAAAAAAGGTCCACGGAGGTTGATCTGGAAACTTTGAAAAATCGAACACAACTCCTAGGTCTAGACCTGCATCATGCTGCACGTGAGGCTGCATACGAAGACCAAATGGTGGGAATACAGTAAGGGTTGTGTTTTCGAATTTGCTTTGAAAAACGCTGAGGGTCAAAGACACAGTCATAGGCAGGGTTTTCAGGGTTCCGAGAACAGTCTGACATAGTAATTCAAAGACAGTTTCAGCCTGCGGTTTGGACAGTGAAGGTTCACCTGCCTCTGCATACAGGCTGTACACAGGGGTGGTGCGGAATGCTCCAAGACAGACACGAAGCCCTTGATGGTGGATAGGGTCCAAGAGTTTTAGATACGACGGTCTGGCACAGCCGTACACAGCACAGCCATAGTCCAGTTTGGAAACGGACCAAGGCTCTGTAGAGGTGCAGCAAAGTTTTCTTATCAGCGCCCCAGTCAGTGTGCGCTATGACCCGCAGAATATTCAGAGCTTTCTGGCAAGAGGTTTTGAAGTGTTTAATGTGGCTGAGAAAGTTGAGTTTTCGGTCAAAAATAACTCCAAGGAATTTGGCCTCTGTGACAGCTGGAATGGGAGATTTCCCTATTTTGATTTCGGGATCTGGAAAAAACTGATGAAAATTATGTAAGTGAATGCACTGTGTCTTCGTAGGAGAAAAAGTGAAGCTGTTTTCATCCCGCCACGGATGAATTTTATTCACACTAAGCTGGAACCTGCGCTGGACACTCGGGGTACAGGCTTCCAGTTGCGTAGACAGCAAAATCATCCACAAACAATGAGCAGTTCTGAAGCCTGCTGAACTGACTTGACAATGTTGTTAATCTTGATGCTGAAGAGGGCAGGAGACAGTATGCTCCCTTGTGGAACACCTAACTCCTGCTCATGAACATCAGAGACAGTGGTGCCAACCCGACCTGAAACTGTCGGTCTGCCAAAAAATTTTGAATGAAAAGTGGAAGATGACCCCGAAAACCAAGATCATGGAGATCATGAAAAATTCCAGATTTCCAGGTGGTATCATAGGCTTTCTCCAAGTCGAAGAATATAGCCACTGCGTGGTGTTTGTTCAGAAAGGCGTTCCGAAGCGTAGATTCCAGACGACGGATCAAATGGTCCACTGTAGTATGATGTTTACGGAAACCACATTGTTCTTTCGCCAGAAGGCCGTCGGTTTTCAAGTTTCCACATGAGTCTAGCGTTGACCATTTTCCTCCATCAGTTTACAGACACAGCTGGTCAAAGCTATTGGACGGTAGTTTGATGGGTTGGGAGAGATCTTTTCCTGGTTTGGGAATAGGAATGATGAGGGCTTTTCACCAAGATGGTGGAAAGAATCCAGTAGTCCATACATGGTTGTATACATGTAGCAGGATGTTCAGACCTTTTTGTGGAAGATGTTTCAAAAAGTTTATAATGGATTTCATCTATACCCAAAGAGGAATCATTGCAAGAAAGTAAGGCGGATTTCAATTTGTTTAAAGTGAAAGGAAGATTGTAGTCTTCCATGTTGTCTGACGAAAAGTTGCAGGGTGATTTTTTCTTTAAGGGCTTTGTTTTTGACAAAACTGGCTGACTTGTTAGAGAGAGGAGGAATTACCAGCCGCCGTGGCGAAGTGGTTAGCGTCGCGGACTCCCGCTGGGAGGTCGTGGGTTCGAATCCCATCAGAGTCATGTGGGTTTTTCTGCCCCGACCGGCTCCTACCCAGAGTTGAGTTTGCTGCGGGCTCAGTTGGGAAGACTGGGACCACACAGTCGAGTTTCATCCACTTAGTGGATGCGTTTCTGAGAGTGTTGCTCAAATTTCCTGACCAATACTGCAGGTGTCTGTATCTCTCGGGCCTGGTTGATGCCGGGATATATTATGAAAGGAAGCATAGAGTACAGCCCTGTCATGTAGTCTCAGACCGAAATGGAAATCCGTAGCATCATCTTAATCATCCTCATTCTCATCATCGATCAGCATACAAAAATTATCTCAGATTCTGTGGCCCTTCATGCCCTGCTCTCATAGTGACCTCAATTTCGATGTCCTCTCCACGTCTGTGGTCTTGGTTTGGTTCCGTCGGGGTCACCGGTATCGTCAAGTCCATGGGGGCTGTCGTTGGACGGACATGGTGGCGCCCTCTGGAGGGAGAGCTCACTCACACCGGCTCCGCGACTAAGCAATTATTGTCGTCAGTAGGGGGCTTAGTAGGTGGTGTCCTGCGTATGTTAGATCAGAACAGGCGCCACTGAACACCACTGAAGTGACTCGGCAGCAGTGCAGTGTCTCCTCCGGTGGGTTGCCTCTTGACGACTTGACATCGACTGCTACCTGTCGATTGCCGGGGCCGGGGCCGTGGCGGGGCCGACCGGGCTGTGGCTGTGGACGGGGTGTCGAAAGTGAGCGGCGTGGGTGCACTGCCTCTGAAGTGGCGCAGGGGTTGGGACAGCGGAAAAAAAAAAAGAAAAAAAAAAAAGAGGAGGAATTCTTTTCAATGGTTGAAGCAAGCAGATTAGCAACTGCTTTTTTCTCTGTTATTAAAGATTCAGAGAACTTGAGATGGTTCACAGTGGGGCAGGTGTTCTTCCCTTTAATTTTCTTGATGATTTCCACACTTTTTTCTTCGATGTTTTGGATGTGAGACTTGAGCAAAACTGTCTCCAAGATAATCACTTACTGGTCTTACATATGTGTTTGGATTTGGCCCTCAGTTTCTGATGTGCTCGGACGTTGGGCATCGAGGGTCTGTAAGAGAGACCCGACGTTGAGCTCTTTTACGGGTTTTATTAATTTCTTTGCACTCAGAATTGAACCAAGGAACTTTTAGCATTACGGGCTTCTTGGAAGATGTCTGGATGGTTGACTTTGCGCAATTCAGTATGAAATCTGAAAGACTTCCTGCCGGATCGTCACTTTGCAGGATCTTGTCATCTTCCAGATCCATAAGAAACTTAGTGGCAAAGAGGTCCCAATCTGCTTTGTTGAAATTGAGGCGTTCTGGCAAAGACTCACTCTCTGCATTCGTACACCGAAGCAACACAGGAAAGTGGTCACTACCATGCAAGTCCTTATCAACCTCCCAAACAAAATCCAAAAACAAGATGGGTCACAGACAGAAAGATCCAGACAAGATGTGGTGCCATTAGCGGGGTGAAAGTAAGTTGGTGTTTTCCTATTCAAGACACACAGATCAAGCTCCGAAAACACTTCCTCTAAAAGCAGACCCCGTGGTGAAGATCTCTCACTTCCCCATAGAGGAGAGTGGCCATTCAGATCACCCAACAGCAGGAAGGGTCCAGGAAGCTGCTCCAAGAGCGAAATGAGGTCCCGTTTGGTGATGCAGATGTTTGGAGATAAGTATAAACTACAGATAGTAACTGTTTTGTGGAGAGTAACCCAAACTCCCACTGCCTGAAGCGGAGTCTGCAGAGCAACTGGGCTGTACAGAACAGAGTTGTGAATGAACAAGGCAGCTCCACCAGAAGCACCATGTTCAACAGACTGCGCAGGTAGATTTAGAAAACTGTAGCCAGAAAGTGAAAAATTTCTGTCAGACTTCAGAAGAGTTTCTTGGAGGGCAACTAGCATCGGCCTAGCCTTGCGGCACAACAGCTGCAATTCTTCATAATTGGGAAACAGTCCCCTGGTATTCCAATGTATGATTGAATCCATTGTGGACGAGTCCATCATAAAAGAAATATGGTGAAAGAAAATAAATCTCGTAACTCTTCATAGCAAGTTCCTTTCATTCCATATCAACATCATCTAGATCTGAGAGAACCGCAAATCTGTTGGTATTTCTCTCTCCTTTTTTTCTCGATCTGATAAAATTTATATTCAGGCGTTTTCTTTTTAGACGGCGACTTGGTCTTTCCTCCAGAACCGCCAGCTCCCTTGTTGACAGCTGTAGGGTGCCCTTTGGAGGATTTCGTGGGGGGGGTCTTTGTCTTGCACTTCAACGACTTCACTCTCTGCCGTCCCTGAAGGGCCTGTAGGTCTTTTGCCCCTGATGGTCTGGGGGCAGGAGTGGGCTTCGAAGACTGAATCATATCTGAAGGCGATGACTGCTGGGGTTCATCGCATGCAGTGGTTCTGCCTGAGGCTACAGACTTGGTTTTTGGCTCTCTCTCGGCAAACGAAGGACTCCACCGTCTGTACTCCGACGCTGACTGTGTGTTGGCTTCTTTACTGCAGCTGCAAACGAGAGCCCAGCAGTTGGTTGACTTTTCATAGCAATCTTTTTCACCTCAAAAAACGGGATTCGCTGTTCAGTCTTTATTCTCTGAATTTCATTTTCCTTTAACCAGTTTGGGCAGGTCTTTGATGATGATGGGTGCTTGCCTCTACAGTTGGCACAGAGTGGTGGACTGTCACACGCACCCTGGTGGACTGGCTGGCAGCAGGTACCACACATCTCTTCTTCCGTACATCTATCCCTCACATGGCCGTGCCTCTGGCACTTGAAACAGCGCAGAGGTGACGGGATGTACAGTGACACTGAAACTCTCAGGCAGCCCACCGTAATCGACTCCGGGAGAGAGAAGTAGAGCAGAAGGTCAAGAAAAGGGTGTCAGTCGGAATCCTGTCATTGCCTTTATGCACAAGCACACGATGAACATGGGTCACTCCTTGCGATGCCAGTTCTGACTTGATTTCAGCCTCCGACACTCCTCTCAGATCTCTGCACCAGATTACTCCCTTCGAAGAGTTCAGAGATTTGTGTGGAGACACCCTGATCGGTCGATCCACCAACATTGTCGATTTAAACAGCATCTCTGAGTGCAGCTTGGAAGAGCACTCAACCAGAAGTGACCCATTCCTCAATCTCTTGACGCTCTTTGGCTTCCCGCTGAGGCCATTGATTCCCTTCGCAATCGCAAAAGGACTCAGGCCCGACAGAGGTCTATCCTCATCTGCTCCCTCCACAATCAACCAGCTGGGCCAGAAGCCTGAAAGGGCTCTCGTCTCATGTTCCGAATCCGTGTCCGTATCCATTTCCGAATCCTGCCTGTGTCTTCTTTTTTTTTTTTTGGTGCCATGTTGTATTCATTAGAATTCATCTCTCTTGATTCCCACCCGCCATCGAGTCCCAACAAGGGGGATGCCCATTTTATACGGAATTCCAGTATATCAGGCATCAGGACTTCAAAAGAGATATACACAGGCCTGAAAGCATCCCTGCCACAGAAGCTCCCAAACCGTTTGACCCGAGCCACCGCCTTCTAGCCTGAGCTAGGGCATGCACGCAACCAGCCGCTTGATAAAAGTGGGCCACTTCGACCACCTGTCTAGAGGAAGTCCAGGCCAAAGAGGTGTGTTGACTTGATGCACCGCAGTCACATCAGCGGTCTCAACCTCCAGGATCCTATTCTCCCCATCACAGGACGCACCGCACGGCAAACACGGTGGGCCTCGAGAAGACCACAGAGAAAAGAAGAGTGTGGGAAAGAAGACTTGAAGGGGAGATGAAGATAGAAAAGAGCCAAATAAGAAGGCAGAAGATAAAAGGAAAAAAAAAGAAAAAGGTGGTTACTATAAGTCTGGATCCTCACCCTTAGCCTATCTGACATGGGAGCCTCTACGGGCATCAACTCCTTACCACGTTATGCTTAGGCCAGACAGCAACTGCACTTTTCAGGCCTAGAAGCATTTAAAAAAAAACAAAAAAAAAATAGCCTATTTTCAAGTATTGATGCCCCCGCCAGCAAAGCCTAAGGGATCACGGGACCGCGCAAGCCCTTCACCACGACAAGGTTGCAACCCCCGGAGGGATGTTGGTGATGATGGTGAGTACTGTGATAATGGTAATTTTGATATTGCTATTCCAGATTCTGGAGTTTCTTTTGCTAGAGCTGCTGCATGCAATGCATAGCCTGTTTTAAAAGGCAACTTACCCCAGTCTTCTTTTCAACCCTTCTCATAAGAAGAGCATGTGGAGTCTTTTTTTTTCTATTTTGATACTGTATGTGCCAAAGTTACTCCCTTTCCTCTTCTAAATTGAGTACTGTAGTTTTTTGGATGCTACTGCCAATTCCCAGTTTGCCTTTTCAGGTGTCCCCTCGTTCAGGCTGTATACCTGGATCAGTTTTCTAACACAATGTTTGATTGATTGACGGCTTGATTACGCACGTTGAGCTGTCACCAAAGACACTCACTAACCTATGCCCATTGAGTGTGCTCACTCTGAGTGATGCTTTTAAGCCTATTCGCTGTTGTACTGATTATCTGTCTCTACTTTGTCTTTTCTGGGAATGAGGTGCTAAGAATCCTTGCATCTTGCCAAAAGTTCCACTTCTGTCACACTTGCCTGCCCTTTGCCCTCCTCGAGCATTCTCATCTATGGTTGGGAAGATTAGTCTTTGGACATTTTTTCGTTCCAAAGACAACTTTTGTGCCTCTCTACCACCTTGGTTTAAGGCTGTGTCAGGCAAACTGACATATGCTATAATGTTGTTATGCTCTGCATAGTTATGCGGGGATTGTCTTCAGTTGTGACAAGCTCCTAGCATAACATTATCAGTCTCCAAAATCCCCCGAAGTCAGAGTGTGGCTGCCCATGTAGCGGGGTAATCAAAAACGGTCACACACGTAATGTTCTCATCCCCAGCTGACGCATTTGTACCATAGTGTTCAAGTACTTTGGCTGTTTGGATGATTCCTGGAGTCTTTTAGCCAGGGTATGACAACAACAACAACAGTGTCTCTCTGTAACAAGCCTCCTTGTGTATCATCATCTTTTGATGAAACTTTGTCTAAATTTCAGACAAGTTCTGTGCAGCCAGCAGCATCTCCCCCACCCCCCTCTACCAAGGCCCAGTGTTCCCTTTTCTTATTACCTAAGCCTTATTTCTCCTTCAAGGCTCTTCCAGAATGGGCCGATCCTGGGGTTGGGGGCCGAAGGGAATAACTATCTTTGCTCTCCAGAGACAATTCCATGGGAGGTCATTTCTTAACCTTCTTCCCTCAGTGGGAGGTGCTCACTTCGGATGAAGTCTTTTATTTGATAAAGAAGGGCCTTAAGATTTTTTTCCTACCCCTCTCCCTCTGATATCTTCCCCAGTCTGGACCAAAGTTCTCTCAAATCTGGCAAAGACTTCTCTTCTTAGACCAGATGGTTTCTCTCCCTCGAAAAGGTTTATTTCAGAGGTCCTTCTTCCTTACACTCCTGGATTTTTTTGCAGTTCTGTTCTTTATTCTCTTGAAAAACAGCAACAGGAGGTTCGTGACTGTCCTCTGCAGGTGGAATATGTTTTTCTCCACCAGAGTTTTCCATGGAGACAGACTGAAGACTACACACTCCCATTCTTCCTGAAAATGGGCTGTAAACCTCAATCTATCAGTTGCTTGTCGTTACATTTACGGATCGTCCAAGAGTACCTTCATTTTGTCTTTTGAGGAAGACTCTTTCAAAGTTCTCTCTTTCAGTCTATCTCTCAGCCCTTGGGTATTCACCAGTATTCAAGTAATTACACTGTCATATCCGCAGCAAGACTGGGAACTGATTCAATGTCTTTGAACTTACTGGATTCTCCAAAGGAACCAGACTATGGATAAGATAAGATAAGATAATGTTGCTTATAGCCCAGCCGACCGCAAAGGGCCATATCAAGGCTGTCACCACGTTAAAATCAACTCACAAGTCATTCATTCACACAATTCTTTAAAATACATCATCTACAAAACTCAACCAAAACTTTGGAAAAAATCTTTCCATTGTAAAATCTCAGATCCGATGAAAAATGTTAACCTCTTTCAAGAACGCAAAGATCGCGTCAGGCGGAGCATCTCTGAACAAGGTTTTCATGGAATCTGCTGTAAAACGTTTGTGTCTCACATCGTGCAAGTCCCAACATTCTAAAAGAATATGTTTCACTGTGAGTGGCGCATGACACGGAATGCACCATGGAGCTTCTTCACTCTTTAAAAGGTAGGAATGGGTAAAATACAAATGGCCGGTGTGGGGTTTCAGATCTGAGCAGGGGATATATATGTTGCACAGTTTCTCTGTTGTGGCATTCTTGGCTAAACGATCAACCATTTCATTCCCTCTGATGCCAACACGACCAGGAACCCAAGCCAGAAGAATGTTGTAACCCTCCACTTTCAACTTGGTAAAAAGTTCAAAAAAGTGTAAAAGTTCTGGATGCTGAAGGTCACGCCCAGCTATGGCCTCCAAAGCCGACAGTGAATCTGACAAAATCAGAAATTCCCTCTTCTTAGATTGTGAGATTATCCTCAGTGGACGAGACTATGGAGATTCTTGCCAGGGAGCTGACAACTTTCATGCTGACCCTTTTCTGCTCTCCCACTTTTGTTTTTTTTGGGGGGGATCCCAATAATATAACAATGTCCCATTCCAAGTAGGGATAAGGCATTTGTCTGGTCAGGTAGACATTTAGAAAAACCACTCTTTGAAGTAAAAATCCTATTTGCGAGTATAATGCTCTGAAAGAGGATACCAGTGTGAACACAAGCCACTCACATAGCCAATCACCTTCTCAGCAGCACTGGATCACCTGACCAATGTTTACATCATGTTGAGGAATGGCTGAGAACGTTATACGTAACTTGCAAATTCATGCAGTCAGGCAGGCCAAAGTGATGTGCTTTCCAAAGCCCATATTCCTGCCTTGCAGTAGTAGATTGCAATGGTATTTTTATGTCCCAAGAGAGTTTAAAAAAGAAGTAGCCTTCCCGAGATAAGATAAGATAATGTTGCTTAGAGCCCAGCCAACCGCAAAGGGCCACATCAGGGCTGTCACCACATTAAAATCAACTCACCAATCATCAAAAAAAAAAAAAAAACCCCAAAAAAAAAAAAAAAAACTTTCACACATCTCTTTAAATGATTTCTTCTAGAAAACACACCAGAAACTTCGTTAAAAAATCATTCTTCCATAAAATCTTAAATCAGATGAAAAATGTTCATCTCTCAAAAAAACCAAAGATTACGTCAGGTGGGACATCTCTGAACAGGATCTTCATGGAATCTGCTGTAAAATGTTTGTGTCTCACATCGTGCAAGTCCCAACACTCCAAAAGAATATGTTTCATTGTGAGTGGCACATGACATAAAATGCACCACGGAGCTTTTTCACTCTTTAAAAGGTAGGAATGAGTAAAATACGAATGGCCGGTGTGCAGCCGGCACAGAATTGTTTCTTCTTTACGACCACCAGACGCAGATGAGAGGAACTCCTTAACGTCTGGACGGATCCGAAAGAGCTTGTTGTCCATCTGTGTATTCCAGTCCTCCTGCCAGAGATCTCGGACATAATCATTAATTTTGGGCTTCAAATCTGAGCAGGGGATAGGTGTTTGACAGTTCTCTCTCTTGTGGCATTCTTGGCCAAACGATCCACCATTTCGTTCCCTCCGATGCCAACATGACCAGGAACCCAAGCCAGAATAATGTTGTAACCCTCTGCTTTCAACTTGGTAAAAAGTTAAAAAAAAGTGTAAAAGTTCGGGGTGCTGAAGGTTGTGGCCAGCTATGGCCTCCAAAGCTGACAGTGAATCCAACAGAACCAGAAAGTCCCTCTTCGTAGATTGTGAGATTATCCTTAGTGCCAGAACCAGAGCTGTCCACAGAGGCTCATCTGCAAACTTGGAAAAAATCAGACACAACTCCTAGGTCTAGACCTGCATCCCGCGCATGAGGCTGCATACGAAGACCAAAACAGCGGAATACAGTTAGGGTTGTTTTCGAATTTGCTTTGGAACTGAGGGTCAAATACACAGTCATAGGCAGGGCTCTCCGGTTCCGAGAACAGTCTGACATAGTAATTCAAAGACAGTTTCAGCCTGCAGTTGGACAGTGAGGGTTCACCAGCCTCTGCTACAGGCTGTACACAGGGGTGGTGCGGAATGCTCCGAGACAGAGACGAAGCCCTTGATGGTGGATAGGGGCCAAGAGTTTGAGGTAAGACGGTTTTGCAGAGCCGTACACAGCACAACCATAGTCCAGTTTGGAATGGACCAAGGCTCTGTAGAGATGCAGGAAAGTTTTCTTATCAGCACCCCAGTCAGTGTGTGCATATTCAGAGCTTCTGGCACGAAGTTTTGAGGTTTTTAATGTGGCTGAGAAAGTTCAGTTTTTGATCAAAAATAACCCCCAGAAATTTGGCTTCCTAAACAGCTGGAATGGTGGACTTATCCAGAGAATTTCAGGATCAGCAAAAAACTGATGAAAATTGTGAAAATGGATTGACTGGGTTTTGGTACGTGAGAAGGTAAAACTGTTTTCCTCGGCCCACTGTTGAATCTTGTTGACATAAAGTTGGAGTCGACACTGTACGCTGGCGTAAGAAGCTCCAAACTGCGTACAGCGCGAAGTCGTCAACAAACAAAGAGGACTCAGAGCCCTGGATTACCGATTTCACAGTGTCGTTGATTTTAATGCTGAAAAGGGCAGGAGAAAGGATGCTCCCCTGAGGTACACCCAACTCCTGCCCGTGGACGTCCGAGAGTGTGGTGCCAACACGCACCTGGAATTGTCGATCAGCCAGAAAGTTTTCGATAAACAGTAGCAGATAACCACGAAAACCAAGTTTATGCAAATCCATAAGAATTCCTGATTTCCACATGGTGTCATATGCTTTTTCTAGGTCGAAAAAGATAGTGACCACATGCTGCTTATTGACAAAGGCGTTGCGGATGGTGGTTTCCAGACAGACTAAAATTAATGGTCACTGTCGAGTAGTACTTGTGGAACCCGCACTGTTCACTGGCCAAAAGGCCATCGGTTTCCAGCTTCCACATCAGATGGGAAGTGACCATCTTTTCCATCAGCTTACACAGGCAGCTGGTCAGAGCTATTGGGTGATAGTTTGATGGGTTGGTAGGGTCCTTTCCAGGTTTTGAGATTGGAATGATCAGGGCTTTCCGCCAGGAGGGCGGGAAGCACCCTGTGGTCCAGATATGGTTATAGACTTTAAGAAGGGTCTGGAGACAGCTTTCTGGAAGGTGTTTCAAAACTTGATAATGAATGTCATCCAGACCAGGGCAGAGTCATTGCAGGTTTGCAAAGCTGATTTTAGTTTGTTGATCGAAAAAGGCAGATTGTAAGCTTCAGCTGTCTGATGTGAAATTGTATGAAGATTTCTCTCTGATTTGCTTGTTTTCTTAAAAAGGCTGCAGATTTATTTGAAGATGAGGAGTTCTGTTGGATGGTGGAGGCCAACAGATTGGCAACAGCTTGTTTGTCAGTGATCAGAGCAACGGCAAGTTTCAGGTGATGAATGGAGGGGTGGTGTTTCTTCCCTTTGATTTTTCTGATGATGTTCCAAACTTTTTTCTTTGAAGTTTTAGATGTCAGCCGGAGCAGAAGTTTCTCCAAGACTGACGTTTACTGATTTTGAAAGTGTGTCTCGATTTAGCACGGAGTTTCTGATGGGCTCGAGCATTGGGACCTGAAGGTTGTTGGTATACCCGACGCTGAGCCTGTTTGCGTATTTTTCAGATTTGTTGGCAGTCAGAATTAAACCAGGGTGTTTTGGGCAGTTGGGGTTTGTCGGAAGACACTGGAATACAGGTTTTAGCACAGTTTATCACAGTATTGGTCAGAGATTCTGCTGGGTCTGGACTCTGAAGAAAATCAATTTCTTGGAATTCTTTTGAAATACTGGTTGCAGAGATTTCAGTTTGCCTTCTTATAATTAAGACGTTGTGAGACACAGGAGGTTTCAGTAAATACAGGCTTTAAAAGAACAGGGAAATGGTCACTTTCCGTGCAGATCGTCATGGACAGACCACTCATAGTCCAGGACCAGCGAGGGGTCACAAATCGACAAATCTAAACACGAAAGTGAACCTGTGGAGGTGTGGGGTAAGTTGGAGTTCCATCGTTCAGACAACACAAATCAAAGTCTGAAAGGACATCTTCAAGAAGCAGACCTTTGGATGACGAATTCACACTACCCCAAAGGAGGTTATGTCCACTGAAATCACAAAACAAAAAGGGCCGAGGAAGCTCTCCAATCAGACTGACAAGGTCCTGACGACAAACCGGACAGAAGGTGGCAGATAGAGTGAGCAAATTGTAATAGTCTTGTGGAGGATGACTCTCACAGCTACAGCTTGAAGGGAGGTAGTCAGAACGACAGGACTAAACAGCAAAGTTTTATGTAAAAGAAGGGCAAACACCATCCGGCAGTCCCAATGTGGATGGTTGTACAGGCTTGGAAAGAATGTTAAAGCCAGAAAGAGTGAAGGTCTTCTGGCTTTGAATTATAGTTTCTTGAAGAGCTATGACGTAAGGCTTTAACGTTTGACACAGAAGCTGCAGCTCCTCAAAGTTTGAATGTAAGCCACGGATATTCCAATGGATTACTGTACTGTCCATGGTGCAGAGAATGAATAGGTGAGAAATCAGGTCATCTCCTCGTCATCATCTGCATTCAGTGGGGTGAATTCATTAGAAAGTTGGACTGGACTGTTGGAGTCTTCAGACCTGTTGGCAGACTTACCATAGGTGAACAAGGCCTGGATTTTGGAGATGGTGGTGGTTTCCTTCTCATCTCCACCATTTCCACACTGGGTTGAACTCCCTTGCCCGCACGGGCACTGCTCACGGAAGTTTGAGGCGGGAGGGCTGGCTTTTTAATCTGCCCAGCAGCAGAAGGAGTAGACTGCTGGGCAGTCTGAGGGGTGGCGGATTTTTTGCCTCACCAGGGGCACCCACCTCGGACTGGGAGGTGGTGTCTTTGCTTCCAGAGTTTAACATTCTACTTTGCAAAGTTTTTGTGAAAATAAATTCATCAGCCTGGCAGCAGACTGAACGGGTTGGAACTTTCTTAATAGCTGAAGCATACGAAGACACTGTTGATGTTTGGCTACCAACAACCTGTCTACGTGCCTCAAAAAAACGAGATTTTCTTTTCGGTTTAACCTTCTGGATGTTGGACTCCTGAATCCAAACGGGGCAGGCGCATGAAGAGGAGGGGTGGTTGCCACCGCAGTTCGCACAATGAGCCGGGTCTTTACACGGCCCATCATGGGTTGCCTTGCAACAAACACCACACACCTCCTCCCCGAAACAACGGTCTCTGACATGTCCAAACCTCTGGCATTTGAAGCACCTCATCGGGGACGGAACATACATTTGCACACGGACATTTAAGTAGCCTACTTTAATGACCAGAGGTAGCAAAGGGTTACAGAATGTCAGAAAGAAGGGTGTCGGTGGGCACTCTTTCTGCACCTTTTTTAACTGTCACCCTATGCACCTCCGTCACACCTTGGAATGCAAGCTCTGTCTTGATCTCCGCTTCTGAGACACCTTTCAAGTCCGGGCACCGAATAACTCCCTTAGACGAGTTTAACTGCTTATGCGGAGTCACCCGGATGTCTCTGTCCACGAACCTTGTTGCCCTCAGCAGCAGCTTTCGATTGCTTCTTCGACCTGCACTGGACGAGGAATGAGCCGTTCCGTAGCCTTTTCACTGACTGAGGGTTGCCTGCTAGACCTTGAAAGCCCTTCTGAATTGCAAAAGGACTCAGAGCGGAAATAGGCTTTTCCTGCTCTGTCCCTTCATCACAAGCCGAAGCCCCAAAACCTGTCCTCTGTCTCGTCTCCATATCTGAGTCACTGTCTGAATCCGGTTGTCTGGAAATGGGGTCCACTGCCTTCCTCTTCTTTATGGGGGGGAATAATTTTTGATAAAGCCATGTTTTATGTGTATACATTTTCGTCTCACCTTTACCCACCCACCATGGAGTCCAACAACGGGGCCCAGGGCCAAGAAATCACTGTCTTGACCCCTTCCAGGCTTCAGGAGAGATATACAACAAACAGAACGCCACTAACCCTATCCCCCCTGATCATGCTCAACTCCCGGGAACAGAGAGCTGAGCGCTGCAAGGGTTAACTTGGCCAGCTGGAGAACTGCCTGTCTTGACCCAGCCCCAATAAGGAGGAGCCGATTAATACACCTGGGCCAGAGTGTACCTCCTGTCTAGGAGAGGTTTGAGCCGAGTGATGTGTTGAGGGCGCTGGTCCTCTCAATCACCAGGATCTCATCCTCCTCTGTCACAGGTCGCACCGCACGGCAAACACGGCAGATCTTAAGAAGACCACAGCAAGAAAAAGAGTGTGGGAAAAGAAGACTTGAAGGGGAGACAAAGATAGAAAAGAGCCAAATAAGAAAGGCAGAAAACAAGAAAAGGAGAAAGGCGGGTTACTATAAGTCAGGATCTTCACCCTTAGCCTGTCTGACATGGGAAGCCCTAACAGGGGCATCAACCACGTTGTGCTTAGGCCTTACCACGTTGTGCTTAGGCCAGACAGCATCTTCGACTTCTTTTCAGGCCTAGAAGCATTTTAAAAAACTAGCCTATCTTCAAGATTGATGCCCCCACCAGCAAAGCCTAAGGGATCACAGGACCACGCAAGCCCTCCAACCACGGCAAGGTTGCAACCCCTGGAGGGGCCTTCTGCCAAGTCTAACAAAAACAATTGTCTCCAACTGTCCATTCTATCTATCAGTCTGATCAAAACAAAGCAAAAAACAACATAAAACAGTCTGGTATGAACCTTTGAGAAAGCATGATTTTCTGATAATTTTCTGGACCAGAAACCAAACGGAAGAATTTTCTAGATCAGTAAATAAAAAAGAATTTTTTCTTCATCAAAGTGCAAAATGGACAATTTTCTAGGTCAGAGATCACTGTGGACAAATTTCAAAGGTATCAGAGCATGGAGGAGTGTTACAATTTAAAAGGGAGAAGAGAGAGGGGGAACTTTTGTGAAAGACGTCAGAGCAATAGTGACGCGTTGCAAGCCTCCTTTTATTTATTGCATTTAGATCTTTGTATTTTCGGTCAGTGTAGTGCTATTGTTGATTTGTTTGAAAACGTTTGGAAAGTGAATGTATGCCTAATTGTTCAGTATTGTTTTTTGAATCGATTGATAATGCGACTGGAATATTCAAGATTATGTTAGAATGTTCACAGGTTTCCGTAAGTTTCTAGTGCATTACCGAAGGTTCGAGAATGTTGTAGAAGCTGACCAAATTACATTCGCATATGGTCGTCGCGATTTCATTGGTTAAGCTTACTGATATGCAGAATATTCTAGAAAAGAATAATCAAGTATGTTCGAGAATATTCTGTCGATATCATATAAAACAATGAGAGCTACACGCTGAAGAGAGAGAGAAATGAGATTTTTGTTTTTTGTTCCTATATTCTTCAATGTTTGTAAATAAAAGGATCCTCTTTGTTTCAATACCGCCTGGTGTATTTTGTCGTCTGTGAGCTGAGCACCTACCACAGGATCTACAATGAACTCTTACAAGCTAGAGTACTGCTCTTACCTTGTACTGAGGAAGTCAGCGCATTTTAGCATTGTAACATTTGGGGGCCAAGCTGAAGATCCTGCTACATTGGTGTTTATTCCAGAGACATCATTCACTAGCCTGTACTAAATGAACTGCGATTTTGAAGGCGCCAGTCCAGATCTACGTCGACAAATGCCATCACGTACTGCATCGGCTGCCGTCTGAGAAGAATCGAAACTTAAATCAAAACGTTCAGCATCAAGAAGTCTCCAGCCGTGTTTCCGTACACACAGGGAGTGTGTACAGCATTTCGTGCATTGAGCAGGTCCAGGGAAGTGGAGGAAACTGTCGCTTGTGTCTGCAAGAGCAATTAGGATTCTACAGAGCTAGGAGAGTCAAATGGAAGACTGCTGCCTGAGTCTGTAGTTGAGCCACTGGAAGGTATTGTTTCAGTGACTGATTGCTGACATTAGTCTGAGTTATCATGGAATACATGAAGATTGAAAAGGAACTAGACCTTGCGGGTGATAAACCCAGGAGATATGTTCAAGAGGCTGAGGCTGCAGCAAGAGAACTGGAAAAACGAAAATTAGAATTGGCAGCAGAAGAGAAGAAAAGACAGGAAGAACATGAGAGAGAAGAGAAGACAGGAAGAACGTGAAGAGAAGAGAAGACTAGAGCAAGAAGAACGTGAAAGAAAAGAAAAGGCTAGAGCAAGAAGAACGTGAAGAAAAGTAAAGACAAGAGCAAGAAGAATGCGAAGAGAAGAGAAGACTTGAAGAAGAATGTGAAACAGGAAAAGACAGGAAGATAGAGAAAGAGAAGAGCGAGCTGCTGAAAGAGATTTGAAAAGACCTGAAACAGAATATCAAGTGAAAGAAAGACAAAGAGAATTTGAACTGCGGATGGCAGAAACGAAAGTTCAAAATGGCGAACGCATTTTCCGGTCTGAAACTTAAGTTGCCAAGAGACCATGTCTTCCAGCTTTCTTAGATGGGAAAGACAACCTCGACAGTTATCTGGAACATTTTGAACGCCATTCTGAAGCAATGAGATGGCCAAAAGAGCAGTGGGCTACCAACTTAAGTGCCATTTTGACTGGTCATGCCCTTGAGATTACTCAAGACTACCCCAAGAAGAAGCAAATGAATATGAAACACGGACTAAGGAACTTCTTCGAAGTTATGATTTTTCTGAACAAGGCTTCCACAAATGTTTCCGGTCCAGTAGGCCAGAGAAGAATGAAAGTCCTGCTCAATTCCTGACCAGGATTCAAAACTATCTAGAGAGATGGCTGGAGCTGGCTGGAAGAAAGAAAGACTATGATGGCTTGTCAAATCTGGTCCTGAAGAAACATTTGTAGAATCCTGTCCTAAAGACCTTGCATCCCACCTTCTACAAAAGAAAGACCAGAGCCTGAAATCACTGACTGAAGCTGCACATAGGTTCCTGGAGTCTCACAACCAGACCCTTGACACTAGATCAAACCATCTACAGACCAGATACGACCAGTCCAGGTTCCAAGTATATCAACTCCACCGTTGAAATGCTTACGCTGCGGATGCCTGGGTCACAAGGTTGCTGAATGCAGACTGCCCAAGTATTCAGATAAACGCAGCCCTCCACACTTCAGTCATGAAGACCGGAAAGACCAGCGCTTGGGTGGAAATAAAGAAGCTTAACATCTGCCAATGTTGCCATCAGGGAAAAGAGTCAGGAGACACACCCGTCGCAGAGGAGATGGAGATCCACCTCACGTCAAGCCCATGACAGCCCTGAAGAGCATGAGAAAGTGGTGCAATGTGCCTTCTTAAACCGTGCCAAGAGTGATCTGAGTGTCATGCCTGTGGTTAGGGGACATTATAATGATAAGGAAGTACAGGTGCTCAGAGATACAGGGTGCGGTGGAGTCATCATTAAGAAGGACCTTGTTCCAGAAAAACAGTTTACCTGGTAAGAACGGCTACCTACGATGTGTCCATGGACATGCTGAGGCCGTCCCCACAGCTGACATTGAAATTTCTACACCGTTCTTTGTTGGGAAGGTGAATGCTTTGTGCCTGCCCAGTTCTCCTCATGACGTCATCATCGGCAATATTGAAGGTGCAGCCGATGATCCTGATCCTGAGTGGCCACACACCTCTGCAGTAACAACATGCGCGCAATCCAAGAAGGAGAAAGAAGGGAGATCTACACCATTGAAGAGCAGCAAATCTACAGAAATCCCAGAAGTAACCAAAGAGAAACTGATCCAGTTACAGCAAGCTGACCCTTCTCTGCAAAAAATATGCCAGCAAAACAGACGCCATGACCAGGTGTAACACAGAGGTATCCTTTGTGAAGAAAAATGGTGTCATGTACAGACAGTACAAGAAAAAAAAAGTAGAACTGATGGGGGTCAAATCACCTGCCAAGTTCTTGTTCCAGCTAGTCTACGAAAACCCATGATGGAGTTGGCCCATGATTCTATCCTTGGAGGGCACATGGGTGTCAAGAAGACCACAGACAAAATCATAGCAGCATTCTACTGGCCAGGTATCCAGGGTGATGTTGCTCGCTTCTGCAGATCCTGTGACGTATGCCAGAAGACTTGACCCAAAGGAAGAACTCCAAAGGTACCCATGGAGAAGATGCCCACTAATTGACAGACCTTTCAAGAGGGTGGCCATCGACCTCATAGGAGAAATCAAGCCAGCCAGTGAATCAGGACACCAGTACATTCTCACTTTGGTAGACTATGCAATCAGGTATCCTGAAACGCATCGATACCGAGACCGTTGCTGATGCCCTGATGGACATCTTCAGTAGACTGGGTGTGCCTGACGAAATATCAAGTGATTTAGGAACCCAGTTTGTATCTGATTGCATGAAGGAGGTTGTTCGTCTGCTAAGTGTCCGCCAGTTGACCACCACGCCCTACCATCCCATGTGCAACAGCCTGGTAGAGAAGTACAATGGAACATTAAAGGCTATGCTGAAGAAGTTGTGTGCTGACCACCACGACAATGGCACAGATATATCAATGCCTTGTTGTTTGCCTACAGGGAAGTCCCTCAAGAATCTACTGGGTTTTCTCCCTTTGAGCTACTGTATGGCCGGACTGTGCGAGGACCAATGCACATCCTGAAAGAACTGTGGACAAAAGAAGTGGAATCGAAATCAAGAACAGCTATCAATATGTATTTGAGCTGCGTGAACGCATTGAAGATACCCTACAGTCAGCCTGAAGTGAACTAGAAAAGTCCCAAGGCAAAAGCAAACACTATTACGACTGGAAGACCAAGGTCAGGAAATTTCAGCCTGGTGACAAAGTCCTGTCCTGCTGCCTACTGACAACAACAAGCTGCTGATGCAGCGGAAAGGACCCTATCCTGCAGAAGCAGTCAAGGGGCTGAATGATTATGAAGTGGAAAATCAAAGGCAAGCAGAAGCTTTTCCACGTGAATATGCTCAGGAAATACTTTGAACGGGAAGAAATTTTAACGCCAGCTACAGATGCACATGCTGCTGACTGCCAACAATGGGGAACCACCTTACCCCTCCAGTGATAGTGACAACTTCACTGAAGAAAATTCTGTGAACGATGAAGAACTGTTAGAACTGAATGATTTCAAACCCCAGGGAACTATTGACAGTGTAGTTTTTGGGTCACAACTGAACAGCCAGCAGCAAACAGAAATACGTGGACTGTTAAATGAGTACTCAAGTATCTTCACTGAGTTTCCAGGAAAAAACAGATCTGATTCAGCATGAAGTGAAGTTGACATCACCCAAGCCTATCAGGTCAAAGCCCTATCCATTGCCTTACGCTACCTGAGAGTCCCTGAAAGAGGACATCGAAGACATGTTGAAACTGGGAGTTATATCCGACTCCCGAGGTCACCATCACCATACGCGTCGCCAGTTGTCATTGTCAAAAAGAAAGACGGTACTAACTGAGTGTGCATCGATTTTAGGCGACTCAACAAACTGATTTACCTAGATTCTGAACCCATGCCTACAGCTGCTCACCTATTCCAGAGACTGAGTGGAGATAAAGTTTTTCCAAGATTGATCTCAGCAAGGGGTATTGGCAAGTCCCCATACCAGAAGAAAACATTCCATTGACTGCATTTGTGACTCCAGATGGGACATAAGAGTTCCTCCGAATGCCCTTCGGCATGAAGAATTCTGGCCTTCGGCATGAAGAATTCTGGAGCAACACTCAAGAGGGGCATGAGAAAACTATTGGGCAACTTGGAATACTACTGGGATGACATCCTGGTCCACTCCAAGACATGGATAGAACACCTGGAAATTCTTCGGAAGCTGTTCAAACGGCTGTCTTCTGCCCACTTGACTGCGAGACCCAGCAAGTGTGTTATTGGTGCAGATGATATTGACTTCATTGGTCACCGTCTCCAGGAGGAATGAAAGGGGTGCTCAAATGTGACAAATTCTAGAAGCACCTCGTCCCCAGACAAAAAACCAACTGCGGTCCTTTCTTGACTTAGTGGGGTTCTACAGAGAATATATGCCTCACTTTGCAACTGTGACCGCTCCAATGTCGGACCTTCTGTGCAAGGGAAAGCCCAACCAACTGGAGTGAGGAGATGCACAAGACCGAGCTTTCGACACCATGAAGAACTTTCTGTCTGAGGAACCTGTGCTACGGTTGCCTGACCCTAACAAGATGTTTGTGCTCAGCACTGATGCCTCCGATGAGGGTGTTGGTGCAGTCCTCATGCAGGACATGATGGGAAGCTGTTCCCAGTCTCATATGCCAGCAGAAACTACCCAGGGCAGAGCGGAGGTATGCGACCATGGAGAAGGAGTGTCTTGCTATTGTGTGGGCAGTACGAAAGTTTGAACTGTTTCTCCAGGGGGTTCACTTTGTATTGTGTACTGACCATAAACCTTTATTTTTTTAGAATCTGCCAAGTTTGTGAACAGCAGGGTCACGCGCTGGGCCATGTACCTTCAGAACTTTGATATGAAGGTTGAATATGTGAAAGGCACAGACAATCTGGCTGCAGACTTTTTAAGTCGTGCGTGAGTAAATGAGACTTGTACTAGTTGTACACTTTGAACTGGGTGTGTGTTGCCAGTTGATCTTTGTTTTAAAGTCATTTGACATTCTTTTCTAATTGTAAAAGTTTTTAGAAATTTGGGACATTTCTTTAAGTAGGGGGTTATGTTACAATTTAAAAAGGAGACAAGAGAGGGGGAACTTTGTGAAAGACATCAGAGCAATAATGACGCCTCCTTTTATTTATCGCTTTTAGATCTTTGTATTTTTGGTCAGTGTAGTGCTATTGTTGATTTGTTTGAAACGTTTGGAAAGTGAATGTATGCCTAATTGTTCAGTATTGTTTTTGAATCGATTGATAATGCGACTGGAATATTCAAGATTATGTTAGAATGTTCACCAGGTTTTCCATAAGTTTCTAGTGCATTATCGAAGGTTCGAGAATGTTGTAGAAGCTGACCGAATTACCTCTGCATACGGTCGTCGCAATTTCATTGGTTAAGCTTACTGATATGCAGAATATTCTAGAAAAGAATAATCAAGTATGTTCGAGAATATTCTGTCGATATCATATAAAACAATGAGAGCTACATGACTGAAAGAGAGACAAATGAGATTTTTTAAGAGTTTTAGTCATCATCGAGTATAAAAGTGTTCGAGTCTTCACTGAGTTTGAGTCTAGTTGATGAAAAGCTGCCATTAGTAGAACATTGCCCTGCTGCATGTACGATTGACTTCTTGTATGACTTATTGAACCTGAGGGTCAGTGGATTGTTTTTGTTCCTACATTCTTCAACGTTTGTAAATAAAAGGATCCTCTTCGCCTGGTGAATTTTGTCGTGTGCAAGTCCAACATCTAGCACAGGATCTACGACGAACTCTTACAAGCTATAGTACTGCACTTACCTTGTAATGAGGAAGTCAGCGCATTTTAGTGTGTAAAATTCTCAAAATTTTCTTGGTCAAAGAACATGGAGGAGAAATTTCTAAGTAACACAACAGTGGAGAATTTGCTTTAGATCAAATGCGAGGGTGACTAACTGTATAGGCCAGAGTGGTGACTGACCTGGGAAGGCAGACGTCCAGCACTGACAGGTTTGTGGGTGGACCAGGCCAGACTGTGAGCTGACCCACAGGCCACTCGGTTGATCTTTTTCCCTGAAACACACATTACCCAAAAGTTGACACAATTTTCTTCAACTAAAAGGAGCAACCAAATACAGAAAAGCCGTTATTCTATGCAATAAAATTCAAAATAAACAACAAAACCTGAACCATCATTGTCTTGTAGAAGAGAGGACAATTGCGGACATGGATAAATTGGACTAACAGAAGCTGTTTTGGAGTGGGCAATTGTATAAAAAGGATAGATCAGACAGGCTAGAACACAGAGTGGACAATGGCTTCATAAAGTTAAAACAGACAGCAGAGAAGCCATCACTGAAAACATGACGGATGGACAAGGATAAATCAAACTGGTCAAAGGCATTGTAGACAGGATAATGGATGGATAAAGATAAAATGGACAGGTATGTGGAAGCCACTGCAGGGCAGACCATGGACAGACCTGGTCAAATAAAAAAGTGGATTCTGTCACATAGTAGACAATGGCTGGACATGGATCAATCAGACAGTCGGAGGCTGCCACGGACTGAACAATGGAGGACAAGGATAAATCAATTGATGGAAGTTGTTACAAAGCACATAATAAATGTATAAGGATAAATTAGATAGGTGAGAGCCATCATAAAATAAACAATGAACAAGGATTAATCTGACAGACGGGTGGAACCATCACAAGGGGACACAGGATAGACAACGATAGATCACACAGGTAGAAGCTGTCACTTCATGGACAACAGAGAGACATGTCACAGAGTGAACCATAGATGGACAAACAATAAATAGACCATGGATAGACACATCATGGAGTGAACCATGGATGGACAAACAATAAGTGGACCATGGATAGACACATCACACAGTGAACCATGGATGGACAAACAATAAGTGGACCATGGATAGACACATCATGGAGTGAACCATGGATGGACAAACAATAAGTGGACCATGGATAGACACATCACAGAGTGAACCATGGTTGGACAAACAATAAGTGGACCATGCATAGACACAATGTTGCTTATAGCCCAGCCGACCGCAAAGGGCCATATCAGGGCTGTCACCACGTAAAAATCAACTCACAGGTCATTCATTCACACAATTCTTTAAATACATCGTCTAAAAACTCAACCAAAACTTTGTAAAAATCTTTCCACTGTAAAATCTCAGATCCAATGAAAAATGTTAACCTCTTTCAAGAACTCAAAGATCGCGTCAGGCGGAACATCTCTGAACAAGGTTTTCATGGAATCTGCTGTAAAATGTTTGTGTCTCACATCGTTCAAGTCCCAACACTCTGAAAGAATATGTTTCACTGTGAGTGGCGCATGACACAGAATGCACCACAGAGCTTCTTCACTCTTTAAAAGGTAGGAATGGGTAAAATACGAATGGCCGGTGTGCAGCCGGCATAGAACCGTTTCTCTTTTACGACCGCCAGACGAAGATGAGAGGAACTCCTTTAGATTTGGATGGATCTGAAAGAGTTTGTATTCGTCTGTGTATTCCAATCCTCCTGCTAGAGGTCTCTGACATAATCGTTAATTCCGGGTTTCAGATCTGAGCAGGGGATGTGTATGTTGGACATTTTCTCTCTTGTGGCATTCTTGGCCAAACAATCAACCATTTCATTCCCTCTGATGCCAACATGACCGGGAACCCAAGCCAGAAGAATGTTGTAACCCTCCACTTTCAACTTGGTTAAAAGTTCAAAGAAGTGTAAAAGTTCTGGATGCTGGAGGTTGCGGCCAGCTACGGCCTCCAAAGCTGACAGTGAATCCGACAGAACCAGAAAGTCCCTCTTCGTAGATTGTGAGAACCAGAGCTGTAACTCAATGCCAGAACCAGAGCTGTAACTTCAGCAGAGTAAGCGGAAGCATCTGAAGGAATATGTTCTAACAGTATTTGAGAAGGAGCACCAGGGCAATAGGCTACACAGGCCACTCCATCTTCAGACTTGGAACCATCAGTGAACATTTTCTGATAGGATGAGAATTTTTCGAACGAGCTCAGCATACAATGCCTTGTATGCCAGAGAGCTGATGGACTCTTTGCGAAAAGCTGCAAGATCAAAACAAATCTCTGGTGTGAAAAAGGTCCACGGAGGTTGATCTGGAAACTTGGAAAAATCGGACACAACTCCTAGGTCTAGATCTGCATTCCGCACGTGAGGCTGCATACGAAGACAAACGGCGGAATACAGTTAGGGTTGTTTTCGAATTTGCTTTGAAACTGGGTCAAAGACACAGTCATAGGCAGGGTTTTTCAGGTTCCGAGAACAGTCTGACATAGTAATTCAAAGACAGTTTCAGCCTGCGGTTGGACAGTGAAAGTTCACCTGCCTCTGCGTACAGGCTGTACACAGGGGTGTGGTGCGGAATGCTCCGAGACAGAGACGAAGCCCTTGATGGTGGATAGGGTCCAAGAGTTTTAGATACGACGTCTGGCACAGCCGTACACAGCACAACCATAGTCCAGTTTGGAATGGACCAAGGCTCTGTAGAGGTGCAGCAAAGTTTTCTTATCAGCGCCCCAGTCAGTGTGTGCTACGACCCGCAGAATATTCAGAGCTTTCTGGCAAGAGGTTTTGAGGTGTTTAATGTGGCTGAGAAAGTTGAGTTTTTGTTCAAAAATAACTCCAAGGAATTTGGCCTCTTTGGCAGCTGGAATGGGAGATTTCCCTATTTTGATTTCAGAATCTGGAAAAAACTGACGAAAATTATGGAAGTGAATGCACTGTGTCTTCATAGGAGAAAAAGGTGAAGCCGTTTTCATCCACCCACTGATGAATTTTATCCACACAAAGCTGGAGCCTGCGCTGGACACTCGGGTACAGGCTTCCAGTTGCGTAGACAGCAAAGTCATCCACAGTGAGCTGTCTGAACCCTGTGGAACTGACTTGACAATGTTGTTAATCTTGATGCTGAAGAGGGCAGGAGACAGTATGCTCCCTTGTGGAACACCCAACTCCTGCTCATGAACATCAGAGAGAGTGGTGCCAACCCGGACCTGAAACTGTTGGTCTGCCAAAAATTTTGAAATGAAAAGGAAGATGACCCCGAAAACCAAGATCATGGAGATCATGAAGAATTGCAGATTTCCAGGTGGTATCGTAGGCTTTCTCCAAGTCAAAGAATATAGCCACTGTGTGGTGTTTGTTCAGAAAAGCGTTCCGAAGCGTAGATTCCAGACGGATCAAATGGTCCACTGTAGTATGATGTTTACGGAAACCACACTGTTCTTTCGCCAGAAGGCCGTCGGTTTCGAGTTTCCACATGAGTCTAGCGTTGACCATTTTCTCCATCAGTTTACAGACACAGCTGGTCAAAGCTATTGGACGGTAGTTTGACGGGTTGGAGAGATCTTTTCCAGGT
This sequence comes from Conus betulinus, assembly GCA_016801955.1. Lineage (NCBI taxonomy): Eukaryota > Metazoa > Mollusca > Gastropoda > Neogastropoda > Conidae > Conus > Conus betulinus. The sequence goes on along the minus strand of JADBJO010007481.1, from coordinate 80,007 downwards.
TTGGGAATAGGAATGATGAGGGCTTTTCGCCAAGATGGTGGAAAGAATCCAGTAGTCCATACATGGTTGTATACATGTAGCAGGATGTGCAGACCTTTTTGCAGAAGATGTTTCAAAAGTTTGTAATGGATTTCATCTATACACGGAGAGGAATCGTTGCAAGAAAGTAAGGCGGATTTCAATTTGTTTAAAGTGAAAGGAAGATTGTAGTCTTCCATGTGTTCTGACTAAAAGTTGCAGGGTGATTTTTCTTTTAGGGCTTTGTTTTTGACAAAACTGGCTGACTTATTAGAAGAGGAGGAATTCTTTTCAATGGTTGAAACAAGCAGATTAGCAACTGCTTTTTTTCTCTGTTATTAAAGAATCAGAAAACTTGAGATGGTTCACAGTGGGGCAGTGTTCTTCCCTTTAATTTTCTTGATGATTTTCCACACTTTTTTCTTCGATGTTTTGGATGTGAGACTTGAGCAAAACTGTCTCCAAGATAAACGCTTACTGGTCTTATATATGTTTTGGATTTGGCCCTCAGTTTCTGATGCGCTCGGACGTTGGGCATCGAGGGTCTGCAAGAGACCCGATGTTGAGCTCTTTTACGGTTTTATTAATTTCTTTGCACTCAGAATTGAACCAAGGAACTTCTGGCATTAGGAGCTTCTTGGAAGATGTCTGGATGGTTGACTTTGCCCAATTCAGTATGAAATCTGAAAGACTTCCTGCCGGATCGTCACTTTGCAGGATCTTGTCCTCTTCCAGATCCATAAGAAACTTAGTGGCAAAGAGGTCCCAATCTGCTTTGTTGAAATTGAGGCATTCTGGCAAAGACTCACTCTCTGCATTCGTACACCAAAGCAACACAGGAAAGTGGTCACTACCATGCAGGTCCTCATCAACCTCCCAAACAAAATCCAGAAACAAAGATGGGTCACAGACAGAAAGATCCAGACAAGATGTGGTGCCATTAGCGGAATGAAAGTAAGTTGGTGATTTCCTATTCAAGACACACAGATCAAGCTCCGAAAACACTTCCTCCAAAAGCAGACCCCGTGGTGAAGATCTCTCACTTCCCCATAGAGGAGAGTGGCCATTCAGATCACCCAACAGCAGGAAGGGTCGAGGAAGCTGCTCCAAGAGCGAAATAAGTCCCGTTTGGTGACGCAGATGTTTGGAGATAAGTACAAACTACAGATAGTAACTGTTTTGTGGAGAGTAACCCAGCTGCCACTGCCTGAAGCGGAGTCTGCAGAACAACTGGGCTGTACAGAACAGAGTTGTGAATGAACAAGGCAACTCCACCAGAAACACCATGTTCAACAGACTGCGCAGGTAGATTTAGAAAACTGTAGCCAGAAAGTGAAAATTTTTGTCAGACTTCAGAAGAGTTTCTTGGAGGGCAACTAGCATCGGCCTAGCCTCGCGGCACAACAGCTGCAATTCTTCATAAGTGGAAAACAGTCCCCTGGTATTCCAATGTATGACTGAATCCATTGTGGATGAGTCCATCATAAAAGAAATATGGTAAAGGAAAATAAATCTCGGAACTACTCACAGCAAGTTCCTTTTATTCCATATCAACATCATCTAGATTTGAGAGAGAACTGCAATCTGTTGATATTTCTCTCCGCTTCTTTCTCTCTCGATCTGGTAAAATTATATTCGGCGCTTTCTTTTTAGTCGGCGACTTGGTCTTTCCTCCAGAACCGCCAGCTCCCTTGTTGACAGCTGTAGGGTGCCCTTTGGAGGATTTTGAGGGGGTGGTCTTGTCTTGCACTTCAACGACTTCCACTCTCTGCCGTCTGAAGGGCCTGTAGGTCTTTTGCCCCCTGATGGTCTCAGGGTGGGAGCAGGCTTCGAAGACTGAATCATATCTGAAGGCGATGACTGCTGGGGTTCAACGCATGCAGTGGTTCCACCTGAGGCTACAGACTTGGTTTCTGGCTCTCTCTCGGCAAACGAGGACTCCACCGTCTGCACTCCGATGCTGACTGTTGTTGGCTTCTTTACTGCAGCTGCAAACGAGAGCCTAGCTGTTGGTTGACTTTTCATAGCAATCTTTTTCGCCTCAAAAAACGGGATTCGCTGTTCAGTCTTTATTCTCTGAATTTCCTTTTCCTTTAACCAGTTTGGGCAGGTCTTTGATGATGATGGGTGCTTGCCTCCACAGTTGGCACAGAGTGGTGGACTGTCACACGCACCCCCTGTGGACTGGCTGGCAGCAGGTACCACACACCTCTTCTTCCGTACATCTATCCCTCACATGGCCGTACCTCTGGCACTTGAAACAGCGCAGAGGTGACGGGATGTACAGCGACACTGAAACTCTCAGGTAGCCCACTGTAATTGACTCCGGGAGAGAAGTAGAGCAGGTCAAGAAAAGGGTGTCAGTCGGAACCCTGTCACTGCCTTTACGCACAAGCACACGATGAACGTGGGTCACTCCTTGCGATGCCAGTTCTGACTTGATTTCAGCCTCCGACACTCCTCTCAGATCTCTGCACCGGATTACTCCCTTCGAAGAGTTCAGAGATTTGTGTGGAGACACCCTGATCGGTCGATCCACCAACATTGTCAATTTTAACAGCATCTCTGAGTGCAGCTTGGACGAGCACTGAACCAGAAGTGACCCATTCCTCAATCTCTTGACACTCTTTGGCTTCCCGCTGAGGCCATTGATTCCCTTCGCAATCGCAAAAGGACTCATGCCCGACAGAGGTCTGTCCTCATCTGCTCCCTCCACAATCAACCAGCTGGGCCAGAAGCCTGAAAAGACTCTCGTCTCATGTTCCGAATCCGTGTCCGTATCCGTTTCCGAATCCTGCCTGTGTCTTTTTTTTTGTTTTTGGTGCCATGTTGTATTCATTAGAATTCATCTCTCTTGATTCCCACCCGCCATCAAGTCCCAACAAGGGGGATGCCCATTTTACACAGAATTCCAGTATATCCGGGCACCAGGACTTCAAAAGAGACATACACAGGCCTGAAAGCATCCCTGCCACAGAAGCTCCCAAACCCGTTTGACCCGAGCCGCCGCCTTCTAGCCTGAACTAGGGCATGCACACGACCAGCCGCTTGATCGAAGTAGGCCACTTCGACCACCTGTCTAGAGGAAGTCCAGGCCAAGAGGTGTGTTGACTTGATGCACCGCAGTCACATCAGCGGTCTCAACCTCCAGGATCCTATTCTCCCCCATCACAGGACGCACCGCACGGCAAACACGGTGGGCCTCAAGAAGACCACAGAGAAAGAAGCGCGTGGGAAAGAAGATTTGAAGGGGAGAGATGAAGATAGAAAAGAGACAAATAAGAAAGGCAGAAAACAGAAAAGGAGAAAGGCGGGTTACTACTAGTCAGGATCCTCACCCTTAGCCTGTCTGACATGGGAAACCCTACCAGGGGCATCAACTCCTTACCACGTTGCGCTTAGGCCAGACAGCATCTTCAGCTTTTCAGGCCTAGAAGCATTTTAAAAAACTAGCCTATCTTCAAGTATTGATGCCCCAGCCAGCAAAGCCTAAGGGATCACAGGACCACGCAGGCCCTCCGACCATGGCAAGGTTGCAACCCCCGGAGGGGAACCATGGATGGACAAACAATAAGTGGACCATGGATATACACACATCATGGAGTGAACCATGGATGGACAAACAATAAACGGACCATGGATAGACACATCACCGAGTGAACCATGGATGGACAAACAATAAACGGACCATGGATAGACACATCACAGTGTGAACCATGATGGACAAACAATAAACGGACATGGATAGACACATCACAGTGTGAACCATGGATGGACAAACAATAAACGGACCATGGATAGACACATCACAGTGTGAACCATGGATGGACAAACAATAAACGGACCATGGATAGACACATCACAGTGTGAACCATGGATGGACAAACAATAAACGGACCATGGATAGACACATCACAGAGTGAACCATGGATGGAAAAATAAAGTGGACCATGGATAGACACATCACAGAGTGAACCATGGATGGACAAACAATAAGTGGACCATGGATAGACACATCACAGTGTGAACCATGGATGGACAAACAATAAGTGGACCATGGATAGACACATCACAGAGTGAACCATGGATGGACAAACAATAAGTGGACCATGGATAGACACATCACAGAGTGAACCATGGATGGACAAACAATCAGACAGGAGGATCGCAGCTATCTCAACCTCACTAATTAACAACATTTGAAAACAAGGTCAGATTAGACAAATAGATGGAAGCTATCACAACATTACACAGTGATATTAGATGGACAATGAAAAGGGAATGCTACTATCAAAAGTAGTCTTACTATATACTGTACTTGCCTGTAAAACACATTTGCCTTCTCCTTACTTAGCATGGAACATCATCATGTTATTGGGAACTCCCCCAAAAGAACAACCAACCAACCAACCAACAAAGACAAACAAAAATATACAACAAACAAAATTTGGAGAACAGGGAGTTAATAATGCCTCCATAGCCGGTTTGGCAGGAAGAGAGGTTGCCATTACAGAGTTCATTTCATTGCACCATCTTCAAACAAAGCTCAGTTTTTGCTTCTTTAACCAGATCAAGCAAGGGGGGTGGTGGTGAGGGGGGGGGAGAAGAGAGCTGATAATGTCTGGACAGCTAAGCTTATTGTTAAACTACTTTTAGTTGTCAGATTTCTTTTTCTCATACTTACCTGTCCAAACACAAATATCACAATATTGAAATGGATAGTGGGAAGCATGTTCACCTTAACAGGAAACACTGATCCCATATGAGAATGTTTGGACAGTTCCCCAAGCCTACAACTCACCACCAGCTGCCGTCAGGGGCTCTGTGTAATTGTCCTTTTTGTAATTATGTTCCTTTTCTTTGAATGAAAAACATTGACATTCTGTTCATATTGTTTTCTTAAAGGTCAGAACAACCATGAGTTAATCTGACAATAAATTGGTTTCAGTCAGTCAGTCAGTGTAATTGTCCCCCATGCTTACTCTGGAGTTACAAGGATAAATTCCTCCTCTCCCTCAAGAAAATGGCACAAAGTGATAAACAATAAGAATGTCTCAAGCAGAATAGAATTTCTCATGCCAAGAATCAGGTATAGGAGAACATCCCCTACCATGGCATACTGAGAAAGTGGGTACAAATGGAGCCACTCACAAGACCTTTTAAAATCATGCCAAACAAACACATATGGTAAATTGAAAAAGTACGAATGTGCACAACAACAACAAACAACAACAAAAAAAATGGCAGACAGGATTTTTTTTAGGGGGTGGGGGTGGGGTGGGGGATTTCTTTAATAAGAAACCCATTTTGACCAGCCACCGTGGCGAAGTGGTTAGCATCGCAGACTCCCGGCTGGGAGGTTGTGGGTTCAAATCCCATCAGAGTCATGTGGGTTTTTCTGCCCCGACTGGCTCCTACCCAGAGTTGAGCTTGCTGTGGACTCAGTTCGGAAGACTGGGACCACACAGTCGAGTTTCATCCACTTAATGGATGCGTTCCTGAGAGCATTGCTCAAATTTCCTGACCAACACTGCAAGTGCCTGTATCTCTCAGGCCTGGTTGACACCGGATATATTATGAAAGGAAGCGTAGACTACAGCCCTGTCATGTAGTCTCAGACCGAAATGGAAATCCATAGCATCATCTTAATCATCCTCATTCTCATCGATCAGCATAAAAAAAAAAAAAAAGTCTCAAATTCTGTGGCCCTTCATGCCCTGCTCTCATGGTGATCTCAGTTTCGATGTCCTCTCCACATCTGTGGCCTTGGTTTGGTTCCGTCAGGGTCACCGGTATCGGTGAGTCCATGGGGGCTGTTGTTGGACGGACGTGGTGGCGCCCTCCAGAGGGAGAGTTCACTCACGCCGGCTCTGCGACTAAGCAATTATTGTGGTCAGTAGGGGGATTAGTAGGTGGTGTCCTGTGTGTGTTAGATCAGAACAGGCGCCACTGAACACCACCGAAGTGACTCGGCAGCAGTGCAGTGTCTCCTCCGGTGGGTTGCCTCTTGACAACTTGACATTGACTGCTCCCTGTGGATTGTCGGTGCTGGGGCTGCAGCAGGGCCAACTGGGCGGTAGCTGTGGACGGGGTGTCGGAATGAGCGGCATGGGTGCACTGCCTCTGAGGTGGTGCAGAGGCTGGGACAGCAAGAAAAAAAAAAGAAAGAAACCATTTTTGTTTTGTTTTCATTTCGTCCCTCTCTTATTAACCCACCATGGAGTCTAACTATGGGGCCAGGGCCAAGAAGTCACTGTCTTGACCACTTCCAGGCTTTGTGAGGGATATATGACAAAAAGGAGCCCTCCAATCCTATCCCCCCTGATCATGCTCAACTACCAGGGACAGAGAGCTGAGCACTATAATGGTTACTTGGCCAGTGGGAAACTGCCTGTCTTGACCCAGCCCCATGCAGGGGTATCTGATTGATACACCTGGTCCCAGATTGTACTTCCTGTCTGGAAGAGGTCCGAGCCAAAGAGATGTGTTGAGGGCACCTTTCGATCACCGGGATCTCTTTCCCCTCCATCACAGGTTGCACCGCAGGCAAACGCGGCAGATCATAAGACGACCGCAGAGAAAAGAAGAGTGTGGAAAAGTAAACTTGAAGGGGAGACGAAGACAGAAAAGATCAATTAAGAGAGGCAGAAGAAGTACAAAAAATGTGGGTTATGATTTGTCAGGGCCCTCACCCTTACCTGTCTGACATGGGAGACCCTATCAGGGGCATCAACTCCTACCACATTGTGCTTAGGCCAGTCAGCAACTTGACTATATAGGCCTTCCATTCAAGTGATGATGCCCCCGTCAGCATAGCCTAAAGGATCTCTCGACACTGCAAGCCCTCTGACCTTGGCAAGGTTGCAGCCAGGAGGGGGTGAGGTAGGGGGATGGGCAGTGGGTGGGTGACTTGGATGACAGAACAGGCACTGGAAATCGTACTTCTCACAAGAGAAACCTCTAATTTTGACACTGAAATACTGTAATTTCTGTGAATATCATCAACAAAGACCTCATCAATGTTGTCACTTGTACCATGTTCACCTGCATTTGCACTGAATACACCTGCATCGTGAAATATTTTTTTGTTTTGTGTTTTGTCCCATCTCCCGTTATCACCTCCGTGACATTGCACCCACACCACTCATTCTGACTCCACAGCCACAGCTAGGCCTGACTCACCACACCCCAGGAAACAGCAACTGACAGGGAACAGTCAGTGTCCAATCATCATGAGGCAACCCACCAGAGGAGACACTGCACTGCTGCTAAGTCACTTCAGTGGTTATGAGTGGTGCTTGTTCTGATCCAACATATGCTGGATACCATCTACTATGCCCCCTGCTGATGACAACAATTGCTTATTCATGCAGCCAACAGAAGTAGCTCTCCCTCTCGAAGGCATCACCATGTCCATCCCCCCAACCACGGTCCCCATGAATTTGCTGATACCGGTGACCCCCGACAGAATCCAACTATCATGAAAGATTTGGTCAATCAGAGAATGTTCAGGCATCCCAGTCTATGTTCACAAAGGCTTGCCCTTTTGCAACAGAAATGCCTGTTTCATCTCCTCACCAGGACATGTCCAACTCTGAGCCTTGGTGGGAGCAAGGTGAACTGTGCATCCTTGATGAATAAAACTGCCATAGCAACTTTTCATCACTTCAACGGCTCTGATAAAATGAGAGTGCAGAGCAGACAGGAGAGATGCTGGCCTGTCTCCACACCTTGGAATCGATACTGAACCAGCCTATTGGGAGAAATGGATATTTCTGCCCAAATAAGTTGAGAGTGCAGACCAGATGGGGGCGATGCTGGCCTGTCTCCACACCTTGGAACTGATACTGAACCAGCCTATTTGGGAGAAGTGGATATTTCTACCCAAACTGGCAGACCACAACGAACATTGATGATATCTAAATTCTGGACAGACTGCAATGCTGCACATGAGTAGTGCTGGCACACCTCGAGTTATAAGATTTCAGAAGAACATTTAGAGCAACACTAAGGGCAGAGGTGTGGCTCTTCTTCATCCGAAGCTGAGGAAATGAAGGATGACAAAAGAGACTCCATAGTGCATGAGGCAAAAGCTGGAGAGAGATGATGATAAAGCACAACTGGCAGAGACATTTACATATGAAATTCTCCAAGTGAAGGAAGACTGAAAGAAGTTTCCTCAACTGAAACAAAACAGAGCTGTAAGGCTGCTTGAGAGGATCCAAGAGCACTGAAAAATTCTAAATTCTAACTCAGAGAACTAAAGGGGAGTGCATTCCTTTGCCAAAAAGAAAAGGAGAAAAAAAGGGCTAAGTTTGAATATGGCACAATGAAGTGAACTCACTATGGGAGATCAGTCTTCTGACCTAACCAGCTGTGGAGGCAAATTGAATTCCATGCTCTCCAAATTTTATTTCTTTTGAGGATCCAGATATTGTGGTGATGTTCCATGCCAAGTATGGATAAGGCATTTGAAAAGGTCAGTATGAGAAAAACATCAGACAAGCGGATGAAGGCAACATTTCCTCAGTTAGTTCAATTCTTCATCATCTGTAAAGACTTGCATGTGAATCAAAGCATGCCATGCACAAACATCGTACAATTTTTATCTGATCGAGTCATACAAAACAAGACAAATCAATCATATTACACACACAATGCAATTCCATTCAATCGTATCACAAATTCACTGACCATTCTTCTATCCAATCATAATACACATACCTATTTCTATCCAATCACATGACAGACACTAACACAACATATCCATACCATCACATCACTCACTCACCCTGCAAAGCAGCCACCATGCGAGGGCGCTGTATGGCATTGGTTGTGCCATCACCTAACTGTCCCTCATCATTGTCGCCCCAGGTAAACACTTCACCTGCCACACAAGAAGGCAATATAGATTGCTTACAGCCCAGCCGACAGCAAAAAGGGCCATATCAGAGTTGTCACCACATTGAAACCAACAGTCAAAGCAGATTTACCGCAACAACATAAAAAATACATATACAACTAATCAAATCAATTTTCTACAAACTTGCTGGAGTTTGGTTAAAATCCTTCTTCTATATGAAAATCTTAGATGAAAAATGTTTCTCCCTTCCAGAAGCTAAAAATTTCACGTCAGGTGGGGCATCTCCGAACAGGGTTTTCATGGGGTTGACATCATTTAATTCCCAACGCTCTGTAAAGAGTCGTACCTAATATAGAATGGCCTGTGTGCAGATGGCACAAGATTATTTCTTCTTTGCGGCTGCCAGTGGCACAGGAAAAAAATTCTTTAAGGTTTAGATGATTTTGGAAGAGTTTGTTACTTGTCTGCAAGTTCCTTTTCCCCTTTACAGAAATCAAGAATAGAGTATCTACTCTATTCTTCATTTGTAACATTCTTAGCTAGTTGATTCACTACCTTGAATGCACACATGAACGGGAACCTAAGCAAAAGCTATGTTGCAATCATCAGACTTTGAAGAGGTGTATAGTTCAAATAAATCTGTTGAAGATGCTTGAGGTCAAAACACCCAATGGCCCCCAAAGCAGAAAGGAAGTCAGAAAGAATGTGGAAGTCTTTACATTATGCTTTTGGAAACGGTTGAAATGCCTGGACCAACACTGTGAGCTAAGCAATGCAGGTGAAGCTGTCTGTGGGAATGTATCTTTAACATTTAAGAGTCACATCCGCACCCTCAGGTGTTTTTTTTTTTTCTTGTCTACCTTTGGCCGACTCTGGTGAAAGGCCCAGTGATGGTAAGGAAAGACCCACTGCCACAGGAAAAGTCCTGTTGACAGCAGAAAAGACTGTAACCAGGAATTCTCTTCAAAGACCTCACGGCAAAAACTCTGGAGTTGTACTGTCAGTGGAACAGCAATGAGTGAGGCAGCAGGACGCATAAGGCATTTGCTTGACAGTGGCATTTTTTTTTTTTTTTTTTTTTTTTTTTTTGCTGTCCCAAACTCTGCGCCACCTCAGAGGCAGTGCACCCATGCCGCTCATTCCGACACCCCGTCAACAGCCACAGCCCCGTCAGCCCCGCTGCAGCCCCGGCACCGCCGCCATCCACAGGGAGCAGTCAATGTCAAGAGGCAACCCACCGAGGAGACACTGCACTGCTGCCAAGTCCCTTTGGTGGTGTTCAGTGGTGCCTGTTCTGATCTAACATACGCAGGACACCACCTACTAAGCCCCCTACTGACGACAATAATTGCTTAGTCATGGAGCCGGCATGAGTGAGCTCTCCCTCCAGAGGGCGCCACCATATGACGGTGGCATTTTTTGCCGATGGGCTCTACAGTCATGAAATATAGGCTGGCACACCCATAAGAATGCTCCTATGGAGGTTCTGTCATGTCACATCTTGTGGCCAGTACACAATAGTATCTGCCAGGGAGCAGTTACGTCCCTTGATGTCCTAATGGAATACCCTTTGCGGGCCTGCACCCTAAGTGAACACAGCACAGGCATCCAAGGGTGGTGCAGGATTGCTCCCCGCTGGTTTGTTTGGCAGTTGAGGACTTCTCTGGAGTCCTACCCGCACCATCAGGTGTATCTTTTCCTCAACAGAAGATGCTTGTGGTCAAGGCCACCAATGGCCTCCAAAGCAGAAAGGAAGAGGGAATGTCTTTACATTTTGATTTTAGAAACAGTTGAAATGCTGGAACCAACACTGTGAGCTAAGCAATGTGGATAGAGCTGTCTGTGGGAATGTGTTTTTAACATCTCTGAGAGTGAGCAGCAGAGGCTACCTCCTCTTCAGATTTGGAGATATGAATAAACATCCTCTGAAAGGATGGACATTTACAACCAAATTTAGCACTGAAAAAAAAGGCCAAGAAATCATTGTCTTGAGCCCTTCCAGGACAGATATAAGACAAACAGGAGCTACCAACCCTATCCCCCCCTAATCATGCTCAATTCCCTGAGACAGACAGCTGAGCACTGCAGGGGCTACCTTGGCCAGCCAAGGAACTGCCTGTCTCGACTCAGCCCCATGCAGATTGATACACCTGGGCCAGAGTGCACCTCCTGTCTAGAAGAGGTCCAAGCCAAAGAGATGTGATAAGAGCACTTGCCCTCTCAAACATCGGGATCTCATTTCCCTCCATCACAGACTGCACTGCATGGCAAATGTGGCAGATCTTAAGAAGACCACAGAGAAAAGAAGAATGTGGAATAGAAGGCTTGAAGGGGAGAGAAAGAAGATATAAAAGATCCACTGAGAAATGCATGACATAATAGGGAAATGGCTGGTTACTATTTGTCAGGGCCCTCACCCATAACCTGTCTGACACAGGAGACCCAACCAGGGGCATCAACTCCTACCACATTGTGCTTAGGCCAATCAGCAGCTTGGCTATACAGACCTAGAAGCGTTAACAACAAACTAGCCTTCCAGTCAGGATTTGATGCCCCTGTCAGCACAGCCTAAGAGATCACTGGACCGATTTTCTTTGCAGTGGTGCAATTACAAATCCCTTTTCCTTGTCTCACATAATTTTTCGCTATTCTAGTCCTTCTTTCCAGAAAAATGGCAAGTGATCGATGACTGACCTCGGCAGGCTAAACCTGCATGTTATCCAAGAAAGTTTACCATGGAGAAAGTCCACAGATGGGGTTGTAAGCCTTGATCTTTTGGGCACTCATTTCCACATTCACATGGCTTCTCAGAAGTACCTCCCTTCTGCCTATCAGGGAAAGGTCTTTTCGTTCAAAGCTCCTCTGTTTTGTCTGTCTTCACCAGGATGATAGGTACCGTAAATAGCTGTAATGAGACAGTACTAATTCAATTTCAGCTTACTATCTGGATGACTTTTCCAAAAGAACCAGGACCCAGAGGTTCTTGCCAAGAATCTGTCAACTCTCAACCAGATGCTCTCCTCTCTGGCCTTTCTAGTGAACCTAGAGAAGTCTCACAGAATCCCCTCTCTGAACTTTGTTGATCTAGGCAAGCATTTCTTCACAGATTGAAATCTGTTTCACTTTCCAGACACCAGGGTGGAAAACATTCAGTTTTTTTGCTCAGTCCCATCTGCAGTCTCAGTAAGAGTCATCACACAGATTCCAGACAACAATTGGAAAGCCCCTGTGGCTACAGGTCCCTCTGGGGGTCATCTCTATCTCTGGCTCCTTCAGTGGGCTCCAAGCGATATGGGGGCCCTATTGTCAACCAGTTGGGATATTCTGTTACCCATGACCCAGGCTTTCATGTCCATCCTTCAATTCTGGTTTGACCTAGCTTTAAGTCCAGGACTCCTCTCTTTGTCACTGCACACCATTTGTGCAGATGTGAATGAGTCAGGTTTGGGGTGGCACTTTTATCCCCTCTACCTGTAGAGCAGCGGTACCTGGTCACACAGCAAAAGATTGCTTACTTACTTGGGCCCATAGCTCAAGGGTGAGCATAGGCCATCGACAACACTCTGCCATCGCACTCGGTTCTGGGCTGCTTGCTGAATGCCTGTCCAGTTGGTCCCCCGTCTCTTTATCTCTGCCTCAGTGTCTCACCTCCAGCTGCTGCTAGGTCGGCCTCTCTCTTCCCTTTTCCCCTGCGGGTTCCATGTCAGGGCTTGGCATGTGGTGCTGGATGCTGGCTTCCTGAGAGTGTGTCCAATCCAGCCCCACTTCCTCCCCAGAATCTGCTTGGCCACCGGTTCCTGTCCTGCTTGCTTCCACAGATCTTCATTGTTGATCTTCTCTGGCTATCTGATTTTGAAGATGTGCCTCAGACAGGTGTTGATGAAGGTCTGAATTTTTTGTTGTATTGCCTTGGTCATTCTCCAAGTCTTGCAGCCGTAGAGCAGAACTGACTTCACGTTTGAATGGAAAATATGCAATTTTTGTTGTCCTTCTGATTTCTCCTGAGGCCCAGATTTTCTTTAACATGATGAATGCTGCTTGCGCCGTGCCCATCCTGGCCATGATGTCTCGGTCGGCGCACCCCTGCTTGTCAACTATGCTTCCCAAGTAGACAAAAGAATTTACTTCCCTGATAGGCTTGCCTCCGACTGTGACTGGGCTGCTGCCTGTGGTGTGGTGTGATCTTCATTAGCTTGGTCTTCTTCTTGTTTATCTTGAGCCCTGTTCCTGCTGATGTTGTCTAAAGGCGGGTGGTCTTGTCCTGCATCTGCATGTGACTGTGCCAGGTCGTCAGCAAAGTCAAGGTCATCTAGCTGAGTCCAGAGTGTCCACTGTATCCCATTGTTCCTGCCTGTTGTTGTGGTCTTCATGATCCAGTCAATGACCAGGAGGAAGAGGAAAGTGAAACAGACATCCCTGGCACACTCCTGTCTTCACCTCAGAACCATCTGACAACTGGCCTGCATGAGCCACCCTGCAGTTCATATCCTGATAGGTGCACCGGATGAGAGAGATGATCTTTTCTGGTATTTCATAGTGTCTCAGTAGCTTCCATAGTGTCTCTCCATCTACACTGTCAAAGCCTTTTCATAGTCGATGAAGTACAGCAAAGGATAACAGATCACAAAGGTCCTCAAGTTGTGAACCCTCTTCTTTGCTCCATGGAACTGGTCTCAGATTCTGAAAGGCAGGATTGTTACGGTATGCACAGACAACTCCACTGTGGTGCCTCAACTTCAGAACCAAGGCGGGACTTACTCCAGGACCTTGACACACTGGGAATTTTGCTTGTCAGTCTGTGAAGATCTTCCTGCTGAGACACATCCCTGGCAAGCTGAATGTTCTTGTGGATTCTCTTTCCAGATCAAGTTCTCCCCCCTGGAATAGATGTTGAAAAGGCCATGTTCAAGTCGATCTGCAGTGTCATAGGAACCTCTCAGATCAACGTACTTGCCACCAGGTGGAACAACCAGCTACCAGTCTTATATCTCCTATTCCAGACCCCTCAGTTTTTGCTGTGGATGCACTGGCAATCTCTTGGGAAGGATGTTTGCATCCGTTTTTTTTTCCTCTCCCCTAAATCCAGCAGTGCTAAACAAAGTCTCTAGAGAGAAGTGCGAAGTATTGTAGCTTATTCGCCCCCTAAAATAGATAACAGCTGGATCAAACTCCTTATCAGTCTGTGAAATCAGAATTGCTGTCTCAGCCCAGGTCGAGGAGAAGGCACTAGGATCCCATGTCCTTCACTCTCTGTGCCAGCTACATATCAGAGGATACCTCTTGTCATGCAAGGTCTTTCTCTCTTCATGCATGGAAAACACTATGGTTGGTCAAACATTATCTGTCTTGAAAGTGTTGTACCAAATGGAAGGTCTTTTTGCAAATGGGGCAGTCGGGCAGGGATTTCTCCCTTGGCTGCTGAAACTAAAGACTTTTTGAGAACTTTCATAAAAAAAGAGGTGAATGCTATAAGGGGGTTCAGATCAGACATAGCTAGAACCTTTAGGCTCATGGTAAGTGACCCTGACATAATCATAATCCCTTCCTTTCAGAGTCAGCTGCACGTTGCTCTTTAGACATGGTAGGAACCAGCAGGTGCCCCAAATGGAGTTTATCACTGGTCCTGGAATAACTGACCTCCAGTGACTTTGAGCCATTCACTGATTGCTCTGTTAAGAACCTCTCATATATAAAATATATTTTTCATTTACCTTCGCTTCTGTCTACAGAGTGAGTGAGGTTCATGCCCTCTCCAGGGACCCATGGTCCCTGAAGTGGCACAATGGTTGCTCAGTCAGACTCTCTACAATCCTTTCTCTCTTAGCCGAAACTGCAAAGCCCAAAGAGCAGCCATTAATAAAAATCTTGCCTCCACTGGCCATTTCTTTGTCCCATCCTGGGCCAAGATGATCAAAGGTGGAGCAGGTTAACTGTCCAGTCATAGTGCTGAAGATGTACCTTCACAGGACACATTCAGGCTCCCAGTGCTCTTTTCTAGGGCATAGCAGGGAAAACACTACTATAAATCCCAGACAATAACCCTGACTGAAACAGATAATTCACCTGGCTTATGTATATGGCTAGAAACCACTTGCTTCCACAGAGCAGATATACAGACATTTAAAGTCCAGGCTCCCTATGCTAGTTCTGCCCTCTGGAGGAGAATTGCAGTTGCTGACATTGTCATGCAACGGGCTGGGAGTCTCAGACAGCCTTTGGCATGTTTTACCTTTATGATGACATGACTGAAGATATGGAGGAACTTCACTGTTTTGAGGGAACAGTAGTTGTCCAGGTGGCCACACATTGGCCGTTTCTGTGTTTGATTCACCTTGTTAACACAGCATTTTCACTATATGCCATTTGCATTTTTTCTGCTATGTGCTATTTGCACTTTTTCTGCGATGTTGCTTGGCACTTTGTTTAAGTTACCATTAGTTTTTGTGAACATTTGACTGCAAAAGGGTCCTTGAGGTGGCACTATGAGTATGGAAGGGTATCTGAAGTGGCACTGTCAGTATTCATTTTCCTAATACATCTAGGAAGGGGGTCTCCTCCTTTTCCTGATGCTGAGCTTGAGAATCTTTTTAACATGCCCTTATTTTTTAACACTTTGTGCCCTTATTTGAGGGAGAGCAGGGAATAAGCCTTTTCACACCAACAGACCAAGCATGGAGACCATTGCACAAAGCTCTTAGTGGCCACTGACTCCAACTTCTAGGCTTGGGGAATTGTACAGGGAATTCTTATATGAGATCAGAGTCTCCCTCCATTGATGAGCATGCTCCCACCATCCTTTCCAATGTTCTGGAATTTTTTTTTTGGACAGGTATCATCAACAGATTTGTAGTTCAAAAAGTAATTTTATGAAACACATTCTTGTCGTAACACTAAGACATCTACCCACCTCCCTGCTTTGCTGGGAAAAGGTGTGAAAACCGAGCTATTTGAAAATGTTTTGATAAGATAAGATAAGATAATGTTGCTTATAGCCCAGCCGACCGCAAAGGGCCATATCAGGGCTGTCACCACGTAAAAATCAACTCACAAGTCATTCATTCACACAATTCTTTAAAATACATCGTCTAAAAACTCATCCAAAAGTTTGTTAAAAATCTTTCGACTGTAAAATTTCAGATCCGATGAAAAAATGTTAACCTCTTTAACCCTCTTGTCAATCGGGCGCCCCACTAGCGCCCAACCGAAAATCACACAGCCAAAACGCTGAGCGCCTGCCAGTGCCCGGTAAAAAACACGTGGCAACAATGGGCGCCGCCATGTTTCTCGTAGAAAAAAGAAGTCTCGCGAGAACGTGATTTCCTTCTTCCTGCAGCCATTTTCTACCGTCTGCAAAAAAAAACCGCGAGTCGATGCGTGCTGTGGTTCTCGAGTTACGAATTTTTTAAAGTTTTGAAGTCGAAATGCGGTTTTTCACCATGGCTTACCTTGATTTTTCTGCCGTTCTATAATGAGATTTAGTGATGGAGATACTGCGATTTGTAGAATTTACAGCATAAGACTAAATGAAAGTGCTGGGTGATGAAGCTTAGAGTGACCTAGATTTTGACTGGGATGAGGTTCAAGGTATGATGAGCAACGATTCGGAAGAAAGTTCTGAAGAAGAAGATTTTTTTTTCCCCGAGTAAATGGCTCATGTGACATTCTTCAAACTTACGATATAGCAACATATATATTTCGTAGGAATTTTAAAAATATTTTCATTTCATTCTTTCCTTTCCTCTCTTTTAAATCTTTTTTAATTGAGTAACCATGTTCAAATTACGGAGTTACCTATCTTGCCGATGGTTTTCGGTGTTACTAAGCTCGGATAAGTGCATACTGAAGAGGGTTAAGAACGCAAAGATCGCGTCAGGCGGAACATCTCTGACCAAGGTTTTCATGAAATCTGCTGTAAAATGTTTGTGTCTCACAACATGCAAGTCCCAACACTCTAAAAGAACATGTTTCATTGTGAGTGGCACATGACATGGAATGCACCACGGAGCTTCTTCACTCTCTAAAAGGTATGAATGGGTAAAATACGAATGGCTGGTGTGCAGCCGGCACAGAACTGTTTCTTCTTTATGACCACCAGATGTAGATGAGAGGAACTCCTTTAGGTTTGGACGGATCTGAAAGAGTTTGTTATCCGTCTGTGAACTCCAATCCTCCTGCCAGGTCTTTGACATGATCATTAATTTTGGGTTTCAGATCTGAGCAGGGAATATGTATGTTGGACATTTTCTCTCTTGTGGCATTCGTGACCAAACAATCAACCATTTCATTCCCTCTGATGCCAACATGACCAGGAACCCAAGCCAGAATAATGTTGTAACCCTCTGCTTTCAACTTGGTTAAAAGTTCAAAGAAGTGCAAAAGTTGGGATGCTGAAGGTTGCGGCCAGCTATGGCCTCCAAAGCTGACAGCGAATCTGACAGAACCAGGAAGTCCCTCTTCTTAGATTGTGAGATTATCCTCAGTGCCAGAACCAGAGCTGTAAGTTCAGCAGAGTAAGCAGAAGCATCTGAAGGAATATGTTCTAACAGAATCTGAGAAGGAGCACCAGGGCAATAGGCTACACAGGCCACTCCCATCTTCAGACTTGGAACCGTCAGTGAACATTTTCTGATAGGATGGGAGTTAGAACAGAGCTCAGCATACAGTGTCTTGCATGCCAGAGAGCTGGTGGATTCTTTGCGAAAAGCTGCAAGATCAAAACGAATCTCTGGTGTGGAAAAGGTCCATGGAGGCTCATCTGGAAACTTGGAAAAATCGGACACAACTCTCCTAGGTCTAGACCTGCACTCCGTGTGTGAGGCTGCATACGAAGACCAAACAGCGGAATACAGTTAGGGTTGTTTTCGAATTTGCTTTGAAACTGAGGGTCAAAGACACAGTTATAGGCAGGGTTTTCCCCCGTCAGAGAACAGTCTTTTATCATAATTCAAAGACAGTTTCAGCTTGCGGTTGGACAGTGAAGGTTCACCTGCCTCTGCGTACAGGCTGTTCACTGGGGTGGTGCGGCGGAATGCTCCAAGACAGAGACGAAGCCCTTGATGGTGAATTGGGTCCAAAAGTTTTAGATAAGACAGTCTTCCAGAGCCGTACACAGCACTACCATAGTCCAGTTTGGAATGGACCAAGGCTCTGCAGAGGTGCAGCAAAGTTTTTCTTATCAGTGCCCCAGTCAGTGTGTGCTACGACCCACAGAATATTCAGAGCTTTCTGGCAAGAAGTTTTGGGGTTTTTTAATGTGGCTGAGAAAGTTGAGTTTTTGGTCAAAAATAACTCCTAAGAATTTGGCCTCTTTGACAGCTGGAATGGGAGACTTCTCTATTTTGACTTCAGGATCTGGAAAAAAACTGACGAAAATTATGGAAGTGAATGCACTGTGTCTTCGTAGGAGAAAAAGTGAAGCCGTTTTCATCCGCCCACTGATGAATTTTATCCACACAAAGCTGGAGCCTGTGCTGGACACTCTGGTACAGGCTTCCAGTTGCATAGACAGGAAAATCATCCACAAACAATGAGCAGTCTGAACCCTGTTAAACTGACTTGACAATGTTGTTGATCTTGATGCTAAAGAGGGCAGGAGACATTATGCTCCCTTGTGGAACACCCAACTCCTGCTCATGAACATCAGAGAGAGTGGTGGTGCCAACCCGGACCTGAAACTGTCGTTCTGCCAAAAACTTTTGAATGAAAAGTGGAAGGTGACCCTGAAAACCAAGATCATGGAGATCATGAAGTATCCCAGACTTTCAGGTGGTATCGTGGGTCTTTATCCAAGTCGAAGAAAATTGCCACTGCATCCTGTTTGTTCAGAAAGGCGTTCTGAAGCGTAGATTCCAGACGGATCAAATGGTCCACTGTAGTCCGATGTTTGCGGAAACCACACTGTTCTTTCGCCAAAAGGCCATTGGTTTCGAGTTTCCACATTGAGTCTAGCTTTGATCATTTTCTCCATCAATTTACAGACACAGCTGGTCAAAGCTATCTGACAGTAGTTTGATGGGTTAGAATAGTCCTTTTCATGTTTGGGAATGGGAATGATGAGGGCTTTTTTTGCCAAGAAGGTAGAAAGATCCAGTAGTCCATACACGGTTGTATACATGTAGCAGGATGTTCAGACCTTTTTGTGGAAGATGTTTCAAAAGTTTGTAATGGATTTCATCATACCTGGAGAGGAATCGTTGCAAGAAAGTAAGGCGGATTTCAGTTTGTTTAAAGTGAAAGGAAGATTGTAGTCTTCCATGTTGTCTGACGAAAAGTTGCAGGGTGATTTTTCTTTAAGGGCTTTGTTTAACTGGCTGATTTGTTAGAAGAGGAGGAAATCTTTTCAATGGTTGAAGCAAGCAGATTAGCAACTGCTTTTTTCTCTCTGTCATTAAAGATTCAGAAAACTTGAGATGGTTCACAGTGGGGCAGGTGTTCTTCCCTTGAAATTTTCTTGATGATTTTCCACACTTTTTTCTTCGATGTTTTGGATGTGAGACTTGAGCAAAACTGTCTCTCCAAGATAATCGTTTACTGTCTTATATATGTGTTTGGATTTGGCCCTCAGTTTCTGATGCGCTCGGACGTTAGGCATCGAAGGTCTGCAAGAGACCCGACTTTGAGCTCTTTTGCGGGTTTTGTTAATTTCCTTGCATTCAGAGTTGAACCAAGGAACTTTTGGCATTACGGGCTTCTTGGAAGATGTCTGGATGTTTGACTTTGCGCAATTCAGTATGAAATCTGAAAGGCTTCCTGCCGGATCTTCACTTTGCAGGATCTTGTCCTCTTCCAGATCCATAAGAAACCTAGTGGCAAAGAGGTCCCAATCTGCTTTGTTGAAATTGAGGCGTTCTGTTAAAGACTCACTCTCTGCATTCGTACACCAAAGCAACACAGGAAAGTGGTCACTACCATGCAGGTCCTCATCAACCTCCCAAACAAAATCCAAAAACAAAGATGGGTCACAGACAGAAAGATCCAGACAAGATGTGGTGCCATTAGCAGAGTGAAAGTAAGCTGGCGATTTCCCATTCAAAACATACAAATCAAACTCTCCGAAAACACTTCCTCTAAAAGCAGACCACTTGGTGAAGATCTCTCACTTCCCCATAGAGGAGAGTGGCCATTCAGTTCACCCAACAGCAGGAAGGGTCGAGGAAGCTGCTCCAAGAGCGAAATGAGGTCCCGTTTGGTGACGCAGATATTTGGAGACAGATACAAGCTACAGATAGTAATTGTTTTGTGGAGAGTAACCGAGAGCTGCCACTGCCTGAAGTGGAGTTTTCAGAGTAACTGGGTTGTACAGAACAGAATTATGAATTAATAAGGCTACCATACCAGAGACACCATGTTCAACAGATTGTGCAGGTAGATTTAGAAAGCTGTAGCCAGAAAGTGAAAAAGTTTTTCAGACTTGAGAAGTTTCTTGCAGTGAAACTAGCATGGGCCTAGCCTCACGGCACAACAGCTGCAATTCTTCATAATTGGACGACAGTCCCCTGATATTCCATTGCAAGACTGTATCCATTGTGGATGAGGATTTTAGTCATCCATGTCTATGTCCTCTTCCTCTTTGTCATATAGAGTGTCAAATGCATTTTGCAGTTTGAGCTCCACCTTCTTAAGCCTGTCTGGTGGAATCTGAGGTTTCTTCTTCTTCCCTGGAGGGGAAGAGCTCAATGGTCTTGATGGCATTGGTGGAGGCTTTCCTCTGCACTCCACCAATGCCACCCTGCCTGAAGCCTCTGTCAGGGCTCCTCCCTTGGGAGGTGGTCTCAGCTTGGGGGCCGTCTCAGGGCGACCCCCTTGCTGGGCAGCCCGCACAGCTGCTGGCTTAGTGGATGCACTGGAAGTGTATCCTTTGGTGGGTTTAAGGCCCCCACCAACGGCCGTTTTCTCTTGCGATGTTTTTGAAGAGGGAAGACATTTCAGTGATTCAATACCACATGGGTCTGTCTGAACGTCTACTTCTACCTGAGGTACTCTAAGTGATTTTTTAACCACTGTCGAGAAAAGGTGTGGGGTTCCCTTCTGCTCCTGCACCAACTTTTTGGCTTTGAAGAATGAAATCTTTTTTTCTGTTTTAACGTGTTGGATTTCGCTTTCAACTTGCCAACAGGGCAGCCTCTTGAAAAAGAAGGGTGGTCACCATCACAGTTCACATATTTCACGGACTTGCATCCACCATCATGAACTGCTTTGCTGCAGGTGGCACACACCTCCTCCCCGGGCATTTGTCCTTGACAAGTCCAAATCGTTGGCATCTGAAACATCTCAGTGGGATGGCACATACAGGGCTACGTTCACTCTCAGGTACCCCACCTTTATAGACTCTGGAAGAGTTGGTTTCGCAAAGGTGAGGAACAGAGTGTTAGTTGGTTTTCTTTCTGCACCTTTTCGGAAAGTCGCCCTCCTGACTTCTACCACTCCTTGATCAGCCAACTCTGCCTTTATCTCTCCCTCAGATATCCCAAACAACTCTCGGCAACGGATGACACCTTTCGAGGAGTTGAGACTTTTTGTGAGGGGACACCTTGATCGGCTAATTTACCAGACTTTCTGATCACAATAAGTTCTCTGAGTGGACTTTTCGGTCAACCTGCATCAGCAAGGAACCATCCCTCAACCCCTTCACTGATTTTGGCTCTGCACCTGCAAGACCTTTTAGCCCCTTTGCAACAGCAAAGGGACTCAACTTTGTAATAGGTCATTCGCTATCCGCCGACTGGATAATCAGCCAAGAGGGCCAAGTGCCTATTGTCTTCCGGACTTCTGCATCTGAATCTGAGTCTGTGTCCCTGGAAGGGTCAGAACCCAGTTTTCTTCTCTCTCCTGTTTTTGTGTTTATGAGGCCATGAAGGTTTTTAAATACTGGCAGAGATAAACGGTCACCCCAGGAGAGCTGCCATGCTGGGGAAGGGACAATGGATGGCCATAGTATGGTGAGCCTGGTACCGTCCCGCTTGAAAACCAGACAGTGCACCTTAGCGACTGAACTGGGATCAGCCACTCAGCCCCTTGCCAGGTAACTGTAACTTGGGCTACCCCGCTGCTTATGGCAGTGACTCAAGTATCAGAGAAAAAAAGAGTGTGGAACAGAAGGCTTGAAAGGGAGACGAAGAAAGAAAAGATCCATTAAGAAAGGCAGAAGATAGAATAGGAAAAGGTGGGTACTATTTGTCTGGGCCCTCACTCCTAACCTTTCTGACATGGGAGACCCTACCAGGGGCATCAATTCCTACCATGTAATGCTTAGGCCAGTCAGCAACTTGGCTATACAGGCCTAGAAGCGCTCACAACAACTAACCATCTTTGATTGTATTGATGCCCCTGTCAGCAAAGCCTAAAAGATCACTGGACCACGCAAGCCCTCCGACCACAGCAAGATTGCAACCCCCGGAGGGGAAAATGTTTTGATGAAGTGAACTCAATAGGGGTGATAACTCTTCCTGACTAATTATGTATGGAGGTGAGATTAGCTTCCTGATCTAATTTTTTTGGGGGGTGGGGGGGAGGGGGGGGGATGGGGGGGGGGGGGGGGGGGGGGGGGAATCCTATGATACAGTGTTTTTCCACGCAAAGTGGGAATAAGGCACTTGCATGGAAAGTATTTCATAAATCTACTTTAAGTAGCAAAATTCCTCCTTTACAAAAAAAAAAAAAAAAAAAAAAGACTTACACTGCTGGCCAAACCACACTTCATGTGAAAGTTTGACATAACCTTGTGTTTAGTTGGAGTTGACAGATCACGTCCAGTAAAAGACTGTAACATCCTTATGATGGGATGAAACACGACAGATCAGGTCATCAGACTGTAGAATCCTTGTAATGGGATGGGCAGACAGATTAGGTCTGGTAAAAGACTGTCACATCCCTGTGATGGGATGAAACAGAAGATCAGGTCATCAGTGAGATCTGTCACATCCTTGTGATGAGATAAAACAGACAGATCAGGTCATTAGTGAGGTCTGTCACATCCTTGAGGATGGGGAAAAAAATCAGATCATCAGCGAGGGTATGTAATATATTTTTGATGAGAAGAGGAAAAACAGACCAGACCCTTAGCGAGTAGCAGATGGATCAGCTTGTCAAGCATACTGTGTATGACATCCTCTCCCAAATGGCACAGCATCCCTTTATTCAGCTGTCAGCTGGACCAGATATACTTTCAAACACTACTTCAGTGACTGGCTTTTCTATCTAAGCACTCTCATCTGCTTTTAGTTGACTTCAGCAATCAAGGAATAGCAGATTACCCAAGTCTGTATAATGTTAGCAGTATGCACACTAGAATACCCCCATTACAGTTAAGATGATAAAGCTTATATAAGAGACTGCCAACGCACTAATCAACTTTCAAGGGAGATGAGTTTCTGCATCTGAACATTTTTAATTATATGTTCACTTGAACTATCCCATCAAATTCAAGGTGAGAGAGATAACCTGCATCAGCTCATTGCTTGCAACATAAACTATGCCATCAGGTTCAGGGTGAGAGACATTACCTGCATCAGTACAGGCCACACAATGCAGAGAGCCACATGCCACGTCTATCACTTTTTTCCCCTGCAGAGCTGACACTCGCCGAGGCCGCCGCACATGATCATCGGTACCATGACCCAGCCGATGATAGTCGCCTTTTCCCCTGTAGAAATCAATGCCAACAAAATGGGAAATCATACACTTAACCACTAACATGATACAAAGCACTGCTTAATGTGGAACTATAAAGGGGAGGGAACCTTGCACACAGAAAAAGAAAAGAACAAAAATATTACAAAAACAGAAATGGGCATCTTTTATCATGGTCCCTGTTTTGTTAAGTCTACTGTTTCATGTCAAACACTATGCAAACTAACGTTTGTTTACTCCATTCAACAACATCAATGAAAGTGTGCTAAGCTACCAGCCCATTACAGAAATCAATGCTTTTTTGTTTCATTTTCCATGGCCAAAAGCCTCTTTTCAGTCTTGACACATAGATCTTAACTTCATGGTGATCTCAGTTCTGCTGTTCTGTAAAGATTCATGCCTGTGGTAATTTTGTGTCAAAGCTGTCAGAGCCAGTTGACACACACAGACACCATTGTTGGAGGGAAGTGCTCTTAGCCTCCACTCTACAGCTGGCTGGCTCACCAACTGTGCAATTACTAGATAAGAGATAATGTTGCTTATAGCCCAGCCGACCGATAAGGGCCATATCAGGGCTGTCACCACGTTAAAATCAACTCACACAAGTCATTCACTCACACAATTCTTTAAAATACATCTTCTAAAAACCCATCCAAAAATTTGTTTAAAAAAAAACCTTCCACTGTAAAACCTCGGATCCAATGAAAAAGTTAATCTCTTTCAAGAACTCAAAGATTGCATCAGGCGGAACATCTCTGAACAAGGTTTTCATGGAATCTGCTGTAAAATGTTTGTGTCTCACATCGTGCAAGTCCCAACATTCTAAAAGAATATGTTTCATCATGAGTGGCACATGACATGGAATGCACCATGGAGCTTCTTCACTCTTTTAAAAGGTACGAATGGGTAAAATACGAATGGCCAGTGTGCAGCCGGCATAGAATGGTTTCTTCTTTACGACCACCAGACGTAGAGATGAGAGGAACTCCTTTAGGTTTGGATGGATCTGAAAGAGTTTGTTATCCATCTGTGTATTCCAATCCTCCTGCCAGAGGTCTCTGACATAATCATTAATTTTTTGGTTTCAGATCTAAGCAGGGGACAGATATGTTTGACAGTTTTTCTCTCTTGTGGCATTCTTGGCCAAACGATCAACCATTTCATTCCCACCGATGCCAACATGACCGGGAACCCAAGCCAGAAAGTCCTCCTTTGCTGATTGAGAGCTTATCTTCAATGCCAGAACCAGAGCTGCAAGTTCAGCAGAATAAACAGAAGCTTCTGAAGGAATATGTTCCAACAATGTTTGAGAAGAAGCACCAGGGCAATAGGCTGCACAGGCCACTCCATCTTCAGACTTGGAACCGTCAGTGAACATTTTTCTGATAGGATGGGAATTTCGAACAGAGGTCAGCATACAATGCCTTGTATGCCAGAGAGCTGGTGGACTCTTTGCGAAAAGCTGCAAGATCAAAACAAATCTCTGGTGTGAAAAAGGTCCACAGAGGCTCATCTGGAAACTTGGAAAAATCGGACACAACTCCTAGGTCTAGACCTGCATTCTGCGTGTGAGGCTGCATACGAAGACCAAACAGCGGAATACAGTCAGGGTTGTTTTCGAATTTGCTTTGGAACTGAGGTCAAAGAGACAGTCATAGGCAGAGTTTTCCGGTTCAGAGAACAGTCTGATATAGTAGTTCAAAGGCAGTTTCAGCCTGCGGTTGGACAGTGAGGGTTCACCTGCCTCTGCGTACAGGCTGTACACAGGGGTAGTGTGGAATGCTCCAAGACAGAGACAAAGCCTTGATGGTGGATAGGGTCTAAGAGTTTTAGGTAAGACGGTCTTGCTGAGCCGTACACAGCACAACCATAGTCCAGTTTGGAATGGACCAAGGCTCTGCAGAGGTGCAGCAAAGTTTTCTTATCAGTGCCCCAGTCAGTGTGTGCTATGACCCATAGAATATTCAGAGCTTTCAGGCAAAAAGTTTTGAGGTTTTTAATGTGGCTGAGAAAGTTGAGCTTTTGGTCAAAAATAACTCCTAGGAATTTGGCCTCTTTGACAGCTGGAATGGGAGATTTCCTTATTTGAATTTCAGGATCTGCAAAAAAAAAAAACAAAAATTATGGAAGTGAATGCACTGTGTCTTCGTAGGAGAAAAAGAGAAGCTGTTTTCATCCGCCCAATGATGAATTTTATCCACACACAAAGCTGGAGCCTGCGCTGGACACTTGGGTACAAGCTTCCAGTGCATAGACAGCAAAATCATCCACAAACAATGAGCAGTCTGAACCCTGTTGAACTGACTTGACAATGTTGTTGATCTCGATGCTAAAGAGGGTAGAACTTCGAACTGAGCCATACCGGCGCAAGTAGGGCCGAATCAGAGAGTGACGAGCCAATTCCGTCTCCCTCCTTTCGTGAGATAAGATAATATTGCTTATAGCCCAGCCGACTGCAAAGTGCCACATCAGGACTGTCACCACGTTAAAAAAATCAACTCACCAGTCATTTAAAAAAAAAAAACAAAAAACTCTCACACATCTCTTTAAATGATATCTTCTAGAAACGCACCAGAAACTTCGTTAAAAATCTTTCTTCCGTAAAATCTTAATCAGATGAAAAATGTTAATCTCTCTCAAAAAACCAAAGATCATGCTAGGTGGGACATCTCTGAACAGGATTTTCATAGACTATGCGGTAAAATGTTTTGTGTCTCACATCGTGCAAGTCCCAACACTCCAAAAGAACATGTTTCACTGTGAGTGGCACATGACATGGAACGCACCACAGAGCTTCTTCTTCACTCTTTAAAAGGTAGGAATGGGTAAAATACGAATGGCCAGTGTGCAGCCGGCACAGAACTATCTCCTCCCTACGACCACCAGACATAGATGAGAGGAACTCCTTAAGGTTTGGACGGATCTGAAAGAGTTTGTTATCCGTCTGTGTATTCCAATCCTCCTGCCAGAGGTCTCTGACATAATCTGTTAAATTTTGGGTTTCAGATCTAAGCAGGGGATGTATGTTTTGACAGTTTCTCTCTTGTGGCATTCTTGGCCAAACGATCAACCATTTCATTCCCTCCGATGCCAACATGACCAGGAACCCAAGCCAGAATAATGTTGTAACCATCTGCTTTCAACTTGGTAAAAAGTTCAAAGAAGTGTAAAAGTTCTGGATGCTGAAGGTTGCAGCCAGCTATGGCCTCCAAAGCTGACAGTGAATCCGACCAAACCAGAAAGTCCCTCTTCGTAGATTGTGAGATTATCCTCAGTGCTAGAACCAGAGCTGTAAGTTCAGCAGAGTAAGCAGAAGCATCTGAACGAATATGTTCTAACAGTATTTGAGAAGGAGCTCCAGGGCAATAGGCTGCACATGCCACTCCATCTTCAGACTTGGAACCGTCAGTGAACATTTTCTGATAGGATGGGAGTTTAGAACAGAGGTCAGCATACAATGCCTTGTATGCCAGAGAGCTGGTAGACTCTTTGCGAAAAGCTGCAAGATCAAAACGAATCTCTGGTGTGAAAAAGGTCCACACAGAGGCTCATCTGGAAACTTGGAAAAATCAGACACAACTCCTAGGTCTAGACCTGCATTCCGCGCCTGAGGCTGCATACGAAGGCCAAACGGCAGAATACAGTCAGGGTTGTTTTTCGAATTTGCTTTGGAACTGAGGGTCAAAGAACAGTCATAGGCAGGGTTTTCCGGTTCAGAGAACAGTCTGATATAGTAGTTCAAAGATAGTTTCAGCTTGCGGTTGGACAGTGAAGGTTCACCTGCCTCTGCGTACAGGCTGCACACAGGGGTGGTGCGGAATGCTCCAAGATAGAGACGAAGCCCTTGATGGTGGATAGGGTCCAAGAGTTTGAGGTAAGACAGTCTTGCAGAGCCGTACACAGCACAACCATAGTCCAGTTTAGAATGGACCAAGCTCTGTAGAGGTGCAGCAGACTTTTCTTATCAGCGCCCCAGTCAGTGTGTGCTACGACCCACAGAATATTAAGAGCTTTCTGGCAAGAGATTTTGAGGTTTTTAACGTGGCTGAGAAAGTTGAGTTTTTGATCAAAAATACCCCCCAGAAATCTAGCTTCCTTAACAGCTGGAATGGTGGACTTATCCAGAAGAATTTCAGATCAGCAAAAAAAACTGACGAAAAAAAATGGATTGACTGGGTTTTTGTACGTGAAAAGGTAAACCCGTTTTCCTCGGCCCACCGTTGGATCTTGTTGACACAAAGTTGGAGTCGATGCTGTGCGCTGGTGTAAGAAGCTCCAACTGCGTACAGCGCGAAGTCGTCAACAGAGAGGACTCAGAGCCCTGGCCTACCGATTTCACAATTTCGTTGATTTTAATGCTGAAAAGGCAGGAGAAAGGATGCTCCCCTGAGGTACACCCAAACTCCACCCATGAATGTCAGAGAGTATGGTGCCAACACGCACCTGGAACTGTCGATCAGCCAGAAAGTTTTCGATAAACAGAGGCAGATAACCACGAAAACCAAGTTTATGCAAATTCATAAGAATTCCTTATTTCCACGTGGTGTCATACGCTTTTTTTCTAGGTCGAAAAAGAGATAGCGACCACATGCTGCTTATTGACAAAGGCGTTGCGGATGGTGGTTTCTAGACGGACTAAATGGTCAACTGTTGAATGGTACTTGCGGGAACCCGCACTGTTCACTGGCCAAAAGGTCATCGGTTTCCAGCTTCCACATCAGACAGGAGTTGACCATCTTTTCCATCAGCTTACAGAGACAGCTGGTCAGAGCTACTGGGCGATAGTTTGATGGGTTGGCAGGGTCCTTTCCAGGTTTTGGGATTGGAATGATCAGGGCTTTCCGCCAGGAGGGCTGAAAGCACCCTGTGGTCCAGATATGGTTATAGACTTTAAGAAGGGTCTGGAGACAGTTTTCCGGAAGGTGTTTCAATACCTGATAATGAATGTCATCCAGACCAGGGGCAGAATCATTGCAGGTTTGCAAAGCTGATTTTAGTTCATTGATCGAAAAAGAAAAAATTGTAAACTTCAGAGTTGTCTGATGTGAAATTGTATGAAGATTTCTCTCTTATTTGCTTGTTTCTTAAAAAGGCTGCAGATTTATTTGAAGATGAGGAGTTCTGTTGGATGGTGGAAGCCAACAGACTGGCAACAGCTTGTTTGTCAGTGATCAGAGCATCAGCAAGTTTCAGGTGATGAATGGAGGTGTTGGTGTTCTTCCCTTTGATTTTTCTGATGATGTTCCAAACTTTTTTCTCTGAAGTTTTAGATGTCAGCCCGGAGCAGAAGTTTCTCCAAGACTGACTTTTACTGATTTAGGACCAAAGTATGTCTCGATTCAGCACGGAGTTTTTGATGGGCTCGGGCGTTAGGACCAGAAGGCCGTTGGTATACCCGACGCTGAGCCCGTTTTCGTACTTTTGAGATTTGTTGGCAGTCAGAATTAAACCAGGGTGTCTTTGGCATTTGGGGTTTGTTTGAGAAAGTTGGAATGGCAGTCCTGCCCGCTCCACCAAGCACTTCGAGAGAAAACCTGGCCCGACCCAATACCAGTGGCCTGAAAGCTCTACGGAGGACTGGAGGACCTGCGACGTACTACCACCTTTGTCGAGGAGACGGAGGAATCCATCTAAAGACATGACAAATGAGACAACAACAACAACAATCAAAACCGGATCTCGGGAGTAACGAAAGTCCATGGTGGATCATCAGGAAACTAGGATAAAATCACACACCACTCCAAGGTATATATTTGCATTGTTCCAATGGGGAAAAACACAAATTCCCAAGGGTGTGATGGAACTGGTGTGGTCACCGACTTTCTTTTGAAACTTGGGGTCAAAAAACAGTCATATGCAGGGTTTGAGGATTAAGAAGTTAGTTTCAAACAGTAGTTTAAGGAAAGTTTCAGCCTACAATTCAAGAGGGATGGTTCTCCTGTCTCAGCATACAGGCTATAAACAGGGGTGGTGCGGAATGCACCCAAACAGAGTCGAAACCCTTGATGGTGGATGTGATTAAGACGTTTCAAGTAGGGAGATCTGGCCGAGCTGTAGACTACACACTTGTAGTCCAGTTTGGAGCGGATCAGAGCCCTGTGAAGAGTTTTCTTATCAGCACCCTAATCTGTGTGCACCACAATTCCCAGAATATTCAGTGCTTTCTGACAAGCAGTTTTTAAAGTGTTGGATTTACTTTTAAATTTCAGTTTTGATAAAAAATAATTCCCAGAAATTTGGCTTCTTTCACAGCTGGAATGGTGGATTTGTCCACGCCAATTTCAGGATCGGCAAAAAACTGACGAAAATTGTGAAAATGGATACACTGTGTTTTGGTGTTTGAAAAGGTAAACCCGTTTCCTCGGCCCCACTGTTGAATACTATCCACACAAAGCTGGAGTCGACGTTGTACACTGGCATAAGAGGCTTTAACTGCCTAAGAGTGTGAAGTCATCAACAAATTGAGAGGATTTGGAACCTTGGTTTACTGTTCAAACTGACAATGTCGTTAATTTTGACACTGATCAGAGCAGGAGAAAGAATGCTCCCTTGAGTTACACCTAAATCCTGCCCATGGACGTCAGACAGCTTGGTACCAATAAGGGCTTGGAACAGCCGATCAACTGCAAAGTTTTGAATAAATAAAGGCAGACGACCATGAAAAAGGATATTTCCTACTAAAAACTAGTTTTATGATACACTTACCTGTCCAAACAAGTGCCTTATCTCTTACAAGGTGGAGCATCAGAAATTCCCCTCAAAAAGAAAGAACCACGTGGAGAGCGGAAAGCCCATGCCACTCAACCTACAGAAATATGTGATAGTGCTCTTCCTTGAGTGAAGCATACTCACTTTACTCCCCAAACTGAATCAGTTTCCTTCCTTTTCCCAACTGCGGGGAGGAGGGAGGGAGTTATAGCTGTTTGCACAGGCAAGTGTATTATAATACATGTACTAGTTTTAGTAGGAAAAATCTTTTTCTTCATACTTACCTGTCCAAACAAATGCCAGAATATCGAAAAGGATGGTGGGAAATCACCAGGAAGCCCTTAAACTCATTCCAGCATTCAGAGTCAATACCAAAAGGTTTATGAGTTCCTGGAGGTCAAAAGATTGTCCCCGTTCTCCCTTATACCATGGATATCAAGAAAAAAACTGGTCAGGTTCAGGAAGAGGAGAAGATTCCTGAGTCAACCTAGCGTAGACAGGTTTTGAACTGGTGTCTAGTAGGAATGGAGTTATATACACTGAAACACAAAATATAGCACAAGAGCAAAGTGCATTCACAACGACTTCAAATCAATGTGGTAACCTAGGCCACTTCTTTCTTCTTAAACAATTTGTCACCAAAAAGTTAAAAGCACCCGACGCTACTGGGTATACGGGCACAAAAATTATGCGTCAAATTTGCATGGTCCAAACCAGTTGCAGCCATGATATGTCCGAACATAAGTTAAAAAGTTAAATTTAATGAGATTAGGACTACAGAGCCATTCCTTTAACTTATTCGCTACCAATGTCTGCAAATGCGGACGTTGTACGACGAAGCGTTCGCTTATACAGATTCGGATTTTGAAAATTTGCACTGTCCGAGTGAAATATTGGGTATGAAACTCAAGAACGGAGATGGTTCCTTAGTTATCCCCTTCCAACGTTTCATTCACTTGAGCAGTGTGTGTAGCATGGCTCACTTGCTAGCCGACAACATCAGACAGTACTGTTGGTCAGCTCTGCTCCGTGATTGAAAAGATGGCATCGCGACAAAGTGTTCGACACAGTAGGCTGGTGAATTGTTAGTTAGCGTTGAAGATGCACTGGAAATGATCCAGACTGAAGGGTCAAGGTAGAAGAAGACATCAGCGATTCTTCTGATGAGGGTTTCGAACCCTACAGTGGGGAGACAGACGTGGATTCCAACACTGATGTGGGTGGTGATTGTGGTGAAGAAGCAGGCGAAACTGTGCCAGCACACGGGCCTCAATAACAAGTGTTTGATTCGGATACTGACGCTGAAATGAAGGAAGAAGTCGATGATTTTAGGGGCTGTTTTCACTGACAATTGCACTGATAATTTTGATTTCTTTCCTCTCCATCATCTGTTCACAGGCACACCAGGTTTATCGAACAACTGGCCAGTCAACACTTGCTCAGCCTTTGCAGTTCTTTGAGTTGTCCATGCATTCCGCAGAGGTGGGTAAAGAGAAATTATAACTACATAAATTGTGCAATGTGTAAATGTGTCATGTATGTTTTACACACTAAGTGAGTGCATATTTTTTGCAGTGATCTATTCATGTATCAGCAGACAAGGGGGAGAGAGGGGGATGGGGGGGGTGTGTGTGTGTGTGTGGAACGCAGGGATAAACAAAGGGAGCGAGTGATATAAATGTACTGAGTATTTGTGCATTACTCTGTGTGTGTGTGTGTGTGTGTGTGTGTGTGTGTGTGTGTTTGAGAGAGAACAGCTACACATGCTCATGTTTTGTAATTCTGTGCATGGGTATGTTTGTGTTTCCAGGCATATTTTTACAGATATTCATTGTGCAAAAAATCCATAATTTGTGCATTTATAGAATAAACTGTTATATATAAAGTAATTTAGGTAATTAATTTATTATGGTGCTGGTATTACATAAAAAAAAAAATCCAGGTTGGTTCTACTTTATAGCTTGTAAAAGCACCAAACTACGCATCCATACACATGAATTTATTACAAACAATGGGAATACACAGATACATAAGAAAAAGAAAAGAAAAACCCCATATGATCATTTTTGTGTGTATAGCTGCAGGTCATGTTGCTGTGTGCGAGGTGGCAGGACAAAAAACCTGTCCACGTGCTGATGCAAAAGTACTGAAAAAAAGGAAAAAAATTGGACACCCAATTTAACCACCAAGATGGTAGGTGAATTACTTAATTTCTTTTTCAGATACAGACTAATATGTATTGTATCCACTCACATTATTTCAAGTGTCTGTCTGCTTATCTATAATTGTGAGATTTTTTCCCTACCCTATACAAACCCCGGATTTTCAGAGACATGAAATGGAGTGAGTTAAGGATGCGTCCCACATTCACAGTTATCATGAAAATACTAAGTGTGTGGGATAGACAGGGATACAATATGCAGAGCTTTCCAACAAGGGGCATGTCCCAAAACAAATCATCACAAAACCATAATCAGGGATGTGATAGCAACAATGCACTCAACTGGCACAGTGTTCGTCCAACTGAAAAAACACAGAGGGAACAAAGGCAATTGTTTTTTTTGTTTTGCTTGTTTTGTTTAGTTTTTGATTCTTTTTTCTCTTTACTTCTTGCAACCTGCATTCTGTGTGCCCTTCTTCCTTGTCAGACAGAAGCACCAGAAGCAGCAGCCAAAGCAGGCCTGCCGGTGGGTCCACTCCCACTGAGGACGACATGAGCATTCCGTGTTTAAAATTTTTTTTCCTTTTTTTTTTAATGCAACAAGCGTTAAAACTAACCAGGCACATTTAAGGCTACGTGGACCACACACTCATAAAGGCCTTGCCGAGTGGTGGGGTCCTGCTGGAGTAAGTCCTGAGTGAGCCAGAGCACTTGAATCATGGCTTTTAAACAATAAACTGTGAATGTTTCTTCTACTTCACACAGCCCAGAGGCCTTTGGCTACCATTGTCTTAGTGAACTTTGAACAGGTTCCAAAATGAAGGCTATCTGACTTTATAGCAACGAAGAGATAGTTGTTTTCAATCCCAAAAAGAATTTTTCTTTTTTTTTCTTTTTACTTGAGCATACCATTAATACTGTTTATCAATGTATCAACTGTAAAGCTCAACTCACAAAGCCAAAGATTAGAAATCAAGCTAACTTGGGGAAAGTGGCCTTGCCCACCACAACTACCCTGCCCAAGCAGTCTAGTGCCTCCATGTCCTTAGCCATGTCTCTTGAGGTAGAACCTGCCAAAGGTGGTCATCATCTTCCAGCCTGATGAATGATAAATGTCAGCAACCACAATAGTCCACCAGATGGCGAGACTGGCAGACACAGCCCGGACTTCATGTGCCCTGAGCTGCAAGATACAAATGGGGAACAGTTTAGAGACATAGGTCTCAAATGAATCATTAAGAAAGGAGCAAAAATGAGAGGCCATAGAAATAGCAGACTTCGAAGCCGACTTGGGAGAT